>JAQRGA010000274.1:0-141311 GCA_029237695.1 Conchocele bisecta
TATAAATCTAATTCCAAAATAAATGTTTAATATTTTTTTTTTAAACAAATTCATACTTCCAAAGATTATTACAAATTCTCATTTTTCCCCTTGGCGGTTGTGCAATGGAATGCCCTGCCTTGGATGTTGCTAAACTTGAAGACCTTGACCAGTTCAGGTCAAGGATTGGCAACCTCCAACACCTTAAACCTTAAATATGCTGTAAATTGTTTTTAATTTTTACCTTCTTTTACCTACTTTGACTATTTTAACTCTTAAACCTATACTATTCCTGTTACCTTACTTTACTGTGTCTTTTATATTATTTTTCTGTTCGTCCGTACGCGCAACTGCTAATAATCCTCTCGGGGGTCAAGCAAAATATAGAGATAGATAGATAGATAGATAGATAGGTTTCGAAAATTAAAATATGCTTTTCTTTTAAAATTATTATCAATATCTTCACCATGTTATTATGGTTAATATGCAATTCACAGTCTCCTTGCAGCTTGAAATTGAAAGATATTATGAAAAGTTGTGTTGATCTCAGAAATTGTCATGTCGACTATAGGATCGCGTCGAAATAATGTCAACATAATAGGAAAACGTAATTTGATACCGACGAAAACGTAAACAAAACGCAAAATTGATACTTTGTTTTGCTATATTATACCGTAGACCACACATTATCATTTGCTTTTATATGAATAATATATTGTCAGCATGGTGGTGTCTATTAATTTGTTCTGATATTCGGAACGGCAGTGAGTGAGTGACGACATTTTGTTTTTGTCCAAGAAATTGTCAAGGTCAATGTTTCACTGTTTGTCTCGCAATAACCGCCGATTTATATTTCGCACCAAAAAAACAGATCACTAATACGCTGACTTTCTAGTCACTTTGAATTAGATAGATGGGATAAAATTTTGGATTGGAACACGGATACGTTTGTCAACTATTTCGATTTTATTGCCGCATTGGTTAAGCAGAGCGGTCCGCTGGTTTTACCGCAGAGCGCAGCGTAAAGCGGTCATTCTTTCGCAGTTTACATACAAAAAGGAGCTAACTGCGCTATAAGTATTGCAATTCCGCAACCAACTCTTTGGACCGCAGTCACATGATTGCAGTCCGATTGCGGTCCAATTGCAATTAATGGGAACGCGAATTGTAATCCTGCGCTCCAGGAATTGCAATTCGCCTGGTAAGAGAACCGCAGGCCACTCTGTATGTATCTCACAAATGTTTCTGAATCCGATATACCGTAGAAACAACTATGAAGAACTAAGAGAGACAGATTATATAGAAAACAAAGGTCAACAGGTTTGTCTGAAGACCGAAAACACTTCCTCAACACAAAAACACTTATTCAGGCAAAAAAGTAAACAAGCATACCGGAACTACCTAGAAAGCGTCCTGAATATAGCTCAACCACCAGACAGCACCACACAAGAGTCCTCACAACACAGACCAAACACTATAAGCTATACTCTTTGCTTAAACATGCTAAGCAAGACGCAGCAGGAGTATCTACCCTCAAAGAAGGCTATACTCCCCATGAGGATGACACCAACAAAGCCAACACTACTCAACAAACAATTTCAATCCGTCTTCAGCCCTAAGTCACCACTATCTCTAAAGTCCCTCTGCCAGATGAACATACAGGACTCTGTTGACATCGGTCAGCAGAGTACCGCTGATCCAGGCCCATATAACAAAATACCAGATATCGAGATTTCAATTAACGGCATAGACAAACTACTACGGAATCTCAACCCACACAAAGCCTCGGGCCCGGATCAGCTCACACCGACAATCCTAAAAGAACTCCACTTAGAACTCTCTCCAATCCTAAAAGCCTCTTTCCAAAAATCACTAGACTGCGGTACACTACCAGCCATCTGGAAGAGTGCCAATGTAGCGCCCATATACAAAAAAGGGGACAGATCCAATCCTGCCAACTATAGGCCGATCTCCCTCACCTGCGTTCTCTGCAAAGTACTCGAACACATAGTGGCCTCTTCCATGACAAAACACTTCACTAACAACAACATACTACATGACATGCAACATGGCTTCCGAGAAAAAGCGCTCCTGTGAGACACAACTACTGATGCTCACTCATGACCTACTGAAATCTGTACACAACAAAAAACAAGTAGACCTGATTCTTTTAGATTTTAGCAAAGCTTTCGATAAAGTCAGTCACGAAAAACTCTTATTTAAATTACATAACTATGGAATCAGGGGAAAACGTATTAAAATGGATAAAATCATTTCTGGACAACCGCTCTCAATCAGTAGTTGTAAATGGAAAGACATCTGGTGCCATACCAGTCTCGTCTGGCGTCCCACAGGGGTCTGTTCTTGGACCAATACTATTCCTAGCATACATTAACGACTTGCCCGAAAAATGTACACTCCACAGTTCGCCTTTTTGCAGATGACACAGCCATATACATCACATTAGACACTGAAGATCAATCAAAAAAAAGCCCTGCAAGACGACCTCACTAACCTAGAAAAATGGGAAAACATGTGGGATATGGAATTTAACCCTTCAAAATGCCAAGTTATTCACATCACAAAGTCAAGACACCATATTCCCACAACATACAATCTACACAACACTACACTAGAATCTGTCCCCTCAGCGAAATACCTAGGGGTAGACATCACATCAGACATGTCCTGGAACACACATATAGACAGGATTTAAAAGCAGGCAAATAAAACACTAGGCTTTCTAAAGCGCAACATCAAGGTACACTCAGAACAACTTAAGTCTACAGCATACAAAACCCTGGTACGACCACAACTAGAGTACTGCTCCTCAGTTTGGTCCCCCCACACACAAAACTCTATCTATCAACTCGAAATTGTCCAGCGCAGAGCCGCTCGCTGTGCAACTCGTACATACCAGCGCACATCCAGCGTAACAAATACTTTACAAAGGCTTGGATGGCGTCACTTAGAATTAAGACGGATAGATACCAGGCTATCCATGCTATACAAGATCACCAATGATCTTGTGGCCATCCCAGCAGAACACTACTTAACGCAAAACACCAGACCATTAAGACACTCACATCCACTCCAGTACAGAATTATCTCTCCAACACAGACTACTATAAGTACTCCTTCTTCCCATACACTGTAGCCATCTGGAATTCCCTACCTATGGGTATTCCAACCCTACCCACATTAAACCAGTTCAATCAGGCTGTCAGCCGGATTGAACACACCACATTCGCCTAAATCCCAGCCCTGTTTTTACTTTTATCTAGAATAACACTCCCCTGTATATACTGCCTCTGGCTTTTACTGCAACTTTTACTCATACTAACACTCTTGTCAGTTTGACGCGCATACATGCATCTATAAGTCCCCAACAGGGGTTCTAGATTAACGGAAGATAGATAGATAGAGAAGAATGTTTCCCTGTCAAAATGCAGATATTCAAGATGGCGGCAGATATGTGATTCCAATTCAATGCAATTCAACGTTTTATTTGAGTGGGTGGCAGGTGTGAGCATGCGATGGGTAATTTAACGATCGGGGTTCATCCTTACCGGAATCTCGACCGGAGCCCATTTCATCAACATTGCAAAGTATACTTTACTAGCAAAGTATACTTTGAGGGAATAATCATTTATTTTTCCTGACCTGCATTATTTCATATAAAACTAACAAATGCATATATTTCATGATTAAAAGTATGCAGAATTATTATACTGAATTTATTACATTATCACAGCCAAATTGGCTGTGATAATGTAATAAATTCAGTATAATAACAATTAATAAATTTATCATAAAATTGAAAATTTCTCCCTCAAAGTATACTTTGCTACTAAAGTATACTTTGCAATGTTGATGAAATAGGCTACTGTAGGCTGTAGCAGGTTTGGCCGTCATGTAAGTCTTTTTGGCATTATTGTATGTGACAATTTTAGTCTGGTTATACCCCTTATTGTGTGTGTGTGTGTAACGATATGACCCGTTGCTCAATGTTCATATCGGTTTGACATATTGGTAACTAATGCTTGTAGTAGCTGGATGAAACCTGATAATCATGATGTCAGTGTACAAATTGCTCACTTAGCTCAGGATGGGTTGCTTGTAATGTTGGACCCACACCGGGTAGCCTTGGGGCGCCGTTTGATAGTCTGTGAACGGGTGTTAACTCGGGACACGGAGATCTAGATTAATTTAGAATAAATCCACTATACGATCGAGTACGTGTTAATAAAAGTATGATTGCATAACTACTCCGTTATTCGTCTTAGAGAGGTTCCATATAAGTGAAATTCAGATGGTGATCACAACAACAATTTTACATCTGATTGTTTTGGCTGCCGTGACCAGTGTTCACCCTTCAAGGAGAAAGACGTCGGGATCACAACGTGAAAATTGAACAGGCGAACACACGGACAGACAAATGTGAGTAGAACGTTACATGTTTAGCTTATCTGTGTTATCAAAGCTTTAGAAAACCGTTGGCATATTTGATTTAGATGTTGCTTAATTGTTAATTAATTGTGGAGACGGTTAAAATGAGTGGCAAAAATTAATTAACTAAACATATGCATATTTCGCATTTTTCCTTTTTCCGAAAGTGACATATGTTTCTTTAACAAACCAGCACGCAAAATATAAATATATAATGTAAATGAAGACCCAGACTGCCAAAAATAAATATAAAAAATACAAAAACATTGTTAAAATGAGAACTGGTTAGGAGAATTCGACTGCCCTTGAATAGGCGAACGGAAACATGAACAAATAGTAAAATCGGTTCAGATCATAATCGGAATGCGTACATTTGTCGTGTAAAGTAGACAGTATATTTCACATTTACAACACAACATAAGAACTTCATGTAGTAACACGAGTTAAACTAAAAATGAAAAAAATGCCCCTGCACGTATAGGAATGTTTACGTAAATTGCCATCAAAATTGTATGAATATTGGGTGGAAAATAATAGAAATTAATTATAATTATTGTACTAATTAATACTACATGCATATGATCAGTAATTAAATGTTTGAATGGTAATTACATAAATTAAATTAAGTGAATGTTAAGGTTGGAACTATTGTGAGATGACATTAGTGCATTTTTCAGTATATCGCGAGTATGTAAAATTTATAGAAACAGTTGTATATGGTATGGTGGTCAATGTAGGTATATGTACTCTCATTGGCAAACTGTAGCTTTTAATGTGGAGCTCTATATTAATTGTACAGTCATATTGATAACTAATGTGCAACAGTTATAACTATTGAATGTACGTTGGGTAGTGAGTTAAAACAGGAAATATAACTTACATTTTATTCAAATGGGTGTAGCACCTCGTCGAGTGAAATTTCGAAATCCCAATCGTTGTCTTGTGACCAGTTCCCTGCTCTTTTGCATTTAATTCATGTGATAAACAGTATCCAAAACGTGCAGCAGATGCTGTATATATATATATGAACACAACAAATATATCACCGCTAGTGTATTATCAATGTGATCAATGGCCACCGCACCAGGAGAGGTTTACTTGTGTAAACATGTGTAGAGTCTCAATATTCATTTTCATGGCGCCAGTTCTTAGGAAGCTAAACTGAAATTAATGAGTATGATGGATTCTGGCGGCCATCTTGGATTTTAACAACAACACAATACTCAGACTGTTTCAATGCATATGCCAGTGTTCTCCTCACGGTCGAACCATGAGTATAGAGAGTCAATATCCGTAGTCATAGTGGCAGTACATGTACTTTGCAAGTTATAGCGATAGACTGATGGTTTACGGTGGCCATCTTGGATTCTTACAACAACACAATGCTCAGACTGCATCAGCATATATATGCCATTGTATTCCTTATGGTTGACACTATGTGTATAGAGCCCGAATGTGTTGTCATAGTGCCAGTACTCTCACAGTTATAATAGTGATAGCAGTGATTCTGATGGGTGCCGGCGGCCATCTCTTGAATTTTAAAAAATGCAACCGGATGCACTTTTACACACACTCTGAAAACCATATAACAGATCAAGAAAGATCTTTATACTCCATTTCCATAATTTTCAATAATTCCTCGAGACTATTTATAGGAGAATGAGGAAACTACTACTAAACGCTCACGCATCTACTGAATGAGAAATTCCAAAGTTATGACCTTGGGCATGGGAGGTAGCATTGATCTGGCGGGAAATGAAACTAGACTGGAAGTGTGGCCTTTCAGCCAACGAAACCGAGGCACATTTGAACACATAGAGGGCCAGAGAAGCGTGGATTTGTCACAGCAAGAAAGCAGACCATCAGAGCAATTGATGTGTGAAATATCAAGCAGATCCATGCAAGCAAAAGGACATTATAAGACACTTACCCGAGTTTGGAATGCACCAAGTATGTGACCTTGACACTGGGCTTAGCGGGGGCAGGTCGATCGCGGATTTTTTCATACGGAGTAAAGGACCATTCAATAAATGCGTGTATGAAATATCAAGCAGATGAGTGCAAGGAAACATAAATTAGAAGACATTTACCCGAGCGTTAAGATTGTGAGATGCACCAAGTATGTGACCTTGACACTGGGCTTAGCAGGGGGTAGTACAATCGTGGATTTGTCGCAGGGAGGTAGAGGATCATTATAGCAATGCGTGTGTGAAATATCAAGCAGATCTGTGCAAGGAAATAGAACTTATACGACATTTACCCGAGCGTTAAGGTTTCGAACGCACCAAGTATGTGTCATTCACCCTGGGCTTAGCGGGGGCAGGACGTTCGTGGATTTGTCACAGGGCGGTAGAGGACCATTAGAGCAATGCGTGTGTGAAATATCAAGCAGGTCCGTGTAAGGACATAATAGGTCATTTACCCGAGCGTTATGGTTTTGGGACGTACGGACGCTGTCGACACAGGTGATTTGAGAAACTCTTACAAAAATTTCCAAAAAATAAACGGACGGACTGACAGACATACGGACAGACAGGGCAAAACATATAGGGCACGACGGGGCCCTAAATATAGATACTGGGAAACATCCACATGAATTTTAAAGTCGATCATTCGTACACTAAAGAAGTTAAAGAAGCATGGAGAACCGCGCAAGAATCAGGTGAATGTGCAGTTTAAGTAATTTGACATTGAACTTGGGCTACGCGATGAGATAACAACAATATTCAATCAGAACTGAATATTTACAGAAACGAATCGGCCCTGAAAATAGAACAAACTGACCCTAGTGCCAGGTCCTCACCTGAGTCGGTTATCGCCAGTAATGGGGGTAAAATTCCAATTATCAGAACTGAATATTTACAGGCAAAATACATGTTCAGTTCTGCAAGTACAATAACCTGATAACCATGCTGAAATTAGAATAACCTGACCTGGTACCAGGTCCATACCACACGAAAGTTACTTGGCCCCTTCCCATAAAAGAAATAGCATTAGGAACTATGGTATAACTCATGTAAGGGGTATAACCAGATTAAGCCCTCACATACAAGAATGCCAAAGACGTACATGAGGGCCAAACCAGATCTCTGTTCGGGATACCGGTAAGGATGGATCCCGATCGTTAAATTACCCATCGCGCCCTAAAAGTAATAAGATTGGTAGGATTAATCAACATCATTAATTGTATCCTTCGGCATGCTCCAGACCAGCCTCCAATCAAAAATGACATAAAACATGTGAATATGGAAGCGTTAATTTATTAAAATATGAATCAGGTTAAAGTCCTTTACAATAGTAACGTGTATTGACAAACAAATATACAAACAATGACAAAGCAGGACTGATATTAATCAATTTATTTAATGGTGTGTAATGGCCTGTCAACGGCTAACGTCATTTAGGCCGTGTTAACAGGGTCGATTCCCATATTTCAGCTGTTGTGATGGGCCGGGCGGGGCGGGGGGGGGCGGGGAGAGGGGAATTGCAAAATCAGCACTGTATATTTATAGAAATCTATATTCAGCCCTGAAATTAGAATATCCCGTCCTGTTACCAGGTCCATGCAACACCTAAGTCAATTGACCCCTTCCCCTAAAAGTAATATGATTACGAATAGAATATCCTGATGTCAGGTCTTCGTTAAACCGGAGTCACTTAGCCCCACTCCCCAAAAGTATTAAGATTAATACTAATCCTACTAGTTTTGTAATGGGTATAACCGGATTAAACTACCAAGTAACAAGAAGCAAACAATAGAATGTACCCGAGCGCCAAACCAGGGATTTCGGGATTTGGATTCCGGTAAGAATGAATCCCATTGTTAAATGTACTGTGTCTCAGATGAGGTTGGAATGTGGGGTATTGACTTAAGAAAAAAGTATTTAACTGAAGATTTGTTTGTTTGTTTGTTTTGTTTGTTGGGGTTTAACGGCCTATCAACAGCTAAGGTCATTTAAGGCCGGGTTTAGTACTAAATTCCATAGTTTACCTGTACAAGTACATTGGGGGGAAAATCCCAAAATCAGTACTGAATATTTACAATAACAAAACTATATATTCAGCCCTGAAACCAGAATAATTCTGATCTGATGCCAGGTCCTCGCCACACCAGATTCACTTGGCCCCTCCCAAAAGCAGTAGGATCAGTAATAATCTTACTACTTTTATAATGGGCAATAACCCAATTCAACTCCCAGGTAACTAAAGAGCCCAAGATAAAAAGGTACCTGAGGGCCAAACAAGGCAAATCGTGATTCCTATAAGCAGGAAACCATACCGTTAATTTACGCCGTCTAATTCGCCCGACCACCACCCACTACTGAAGATGTGTATTGGTTTCCTGAATATGTTTGCCCCTGCGAGTGATCTGGGAAAGTAAAAAACAATATTATACTAGAAATGTCGCCTGTTGGCACATGAACGCCCCCCGCTGGCAGCCAAAGAAAACGAGGCACATTTGAAAACACAGAGGGCTAGAGATTTGTGGATTTGTCACATCATTATAGCAGACCGTCAAAGCAATGGAGGTGTGAACTATCAAGCAGACCTATGCAAGAAAACATACATTATAAGACACTTATCCGAGTGAACGCACTAAGTATGTGACCTTGACCCTGGGCTTAGCGGGGATAGGACGATCGTAAATTGTTCACAGGGCGGTATAGGACCAAATTACAAGACATTTATCCGAACTTTATTAATATGTGACCGTTACCCTGGGCTTATCGGATACGGGACGATCGTGCATTTGTCACAGGGCGGTAGAGGACCATTAAAGCAATGCGTGTGAAATATCAAGCAGATCCATAAAATGAATCAGACATTACAAGTGTAGTAGTACGGCCATAGTAGGACAACCAAACAGTTGTACTGCCTTGCGGTACAAGCCGGCTTTTATCGCGACGGGGTAGATTGTTCGTCTCTCACGCAGGCGGCCTAGATTCGACCCCAGCCGCCGACAAGATATTTTTTCACTTTATACACATTCCCCTCCTACTACAGTGGTGCCAATGCACCAGGATAGATTACCCTTCGAGCCAATAGGCGAAGCCATATCTCGTATGAAGTATTCCGTACATAATGAACTAGGGAGTCTATAGAAAGAACATAGAGGGAGACATTTGAGAAACAAATGTCTACTTGTAGGAAGGAGGAATGTAGTAGTACGGCCATAGTAGGATAACCGAACATGTGTACTGCCTTGCGGTACAAGCCGGCTTTTATAGCGACGTGGTAGAGTGTTCGTCTATCACGCAGGCGGCCTAGGTTCGACCCCAGCCGCGGACAATATATTTTTCACTTTATACACATTCCTCTGCTACTACTATAAGACATTTACCCGAGCGTTAATGTTTCGAACGCAACAATTACATGGTGGTTCAAAATATATGTCCCAAATTTAAATAGACATAACTAGTGTTCTAAGTAAGATAACTATTCAAACTAAAGTGTATTACAAAGTAATATATTGTCGCATGTTACTCATTATATATTCTAACTAATGACGTCACTACTTTTAGTGTATGACGTCACAATATACAATTATGATATTTATAAAACAAATCATGAAAAGTGGTCGAAAACTGTTATACGATTGTTGAAACGCGACCGATAGCTCGGACAATGATGAAGAAATGTTAGAACATACTAGTTGATTACTTACCCTCTAAAATTGTAATATTAGGACTGAATATATGAATCATTAACCCGATACACATCTAGTATACAGTGAATTGCATTTTGTTGTTACATGCAAGTAGTAATCAGTTAGTCGTGTCATGTTTCATTGAACAATGTGTATTATGAAAACAATGAGAACATTCATCATTTAGATATGTAATGACAATGATTATCTTTTATGAACATGATGAAGGCCAATTAACACACTGACATATGATTCAGTCACAAGTATATAAATATCTGGTACTGTTTAATCAGAATCAAATTATATGTATGTAAAAACAACTGTATATAGTCTTAGCAACCGGATTGTCAATATTGTCGTTAACACTTGTATTCTTGTGAACACGTATAAAATTAATCCATCATTATCAACATTATCCACTTAAGAACCAGTTGTTGTATTTGACTGTGCAAAGTTTGAGAAAGCAAAAAAGTAATTCCATCAGCAGAATAGAAACAATTGAGGTGAAAAACTGCTCCACAAATGAAGACAGTTTTTGTATGCACATTTTGCGTGATATCAGATTTGTAAAGACCGGCGACGGCGCATTTTGTTAAAATGGGTAAAACATTTTGTATGCAATGTATCAAGTAGATACTGTATGTGTTTCCTGAATATTATACACTGGAAAAAATGGTGAAAACTTACATTTTATTCTGATACATAAGTCATATTGATCACTATTATCTACTTGAAACAGGTCCCAAAGTGGGGACATATATGTTGCACCACCCTGTATGTGACATTGACCCTGTGCTTAGCGGGGGCAGAACGATCGTCAATTTGTATCATGGCGGTAGAGGACCATTAGAGTAATGCGTGTGACATATCAAGCAGATCCGTTCAACGAAACTGAAAGTATAGTACATTTACCCGAGCGTTAAGGTTTCAAATGCACCAAGTATGTGACATTGACACTGGGATTAGCAGGGGCGGGACAATCGTGAATTTATCGCAGGGCGGTAGATGACCATTAGAGCAATGTGTGTGTGAACTATCAAGCAGATCCGTGTAAGGAAACAGAAATTACAAGACATTTACCCGAGCATTAAGGTTTGAGGCAGTCGGACGCTAGTAGCACTATATGCCCCCCCCCCCCCCCCTCACCATTCAGTGGCGGGGCATAACAAAAGCCCAAAAAAAAACAAGGCCAAATGGACCAGAGAGAATACAACAATCCCAGCAGTAACAGAGACAACATGCACTCCAGTCTAGAACACAGTGACGGACAGCAAGGTGCCACCTTGGAACGGCCAGTATACAAAACAGAGCTGCCGGTATACACCACAGAACGGCCAGTATACAAAACAAAGCTGCCAGTATACAAAGCAGTCCACTGGCCCTATTGAACCTAGTTACACAACTGCCTGCATTAATCTTGCCAATATTATCAACAGCTATTGACAATGGCCATATGCAATCAGGTGTCACGGTACGTAACTCACTATTGGGAGACAGTGTGTATTCGTGCCAGGTTAGCTCAATTGGTTACGAGTTCCTGGCCGGTGCATATGTTACTCACCCTGTGACATTTGGCACCCAATGAAGGGAGTGTGACTGATAAATACTGCCCAAGATTTACAAAATGGCGGGGCCAACAGGTTCGATCCCGTATTTAACCTGCTGCATTGGGGAAAATCCCAAAATCAGAGCGAACTATTTACATCAAAATAAATATATGTTCAGCCCTGAAATTAGATTAACCTGTCCTGTTGCCAGGCCCATACCACACCTAAGTCACTTGACCCCTTCCCCTAAAAGTAATAGGATTATTACTCGAAAAAGGTGTACAAACCGATTCAACTCTCGCATACAATAAAGCCAAAGATGTACATGAGGGCCAAACCAAGTCTTCGGTCGGTATTCCGGTAAGAAATAATCCAGATCGTTAAATTACTCATTGCATGCTCCCATCTGTCACGCACGATTGCAAGGAAATACCATTATAACAGAATGCTGCTTGTTTAGGAATCGTAGCATAACGAACACACATACACGTACATGAATATAAACTACGTTGGATATAGACACACTTGGTTAGTATACAATACTGCAGGTTAGACTGCTAATATATATACATGTTATCACAGGTAAACATGAGCTAGTACATGCATATTTCGGAGCATATGACAATGGTTTTGGTAAAAATGATGTTTTCATGACATGGTCTGTTTCTCATAAAATGGAATATGAAAAAATGAAAAAGAACCATACAAAAACTGTAGACTGACTTATTCACTAAAAGTAATTAAAATGACTACATAATATATAGAGCCCTGAAGTTAGAATTACCTGATCTGATGCCAGGTCCTCGAGGAACCCATTTGTGGCTGTGACTGGAGAAATTGGACTTATGGGATTTATGACCAGAGTAGCTCCTGATCAAATAGCACACTCCAGTATCCTGATTACAATCTATGTTGCTGGTTACAAGCATGACCGGAGTTTCATTGATGGAAAGGTGAACAGTGCAGATCCTGATCAATATGTGTGGATGCCAAGGCTGATCTGGATCTACACTGGTCGTCAAACCCACCAGCCCCATTTCTCCAGTCACAGCCACATATACCAAGATTGAAGTGTGTTCTCTTTTAAGTACGATCTGTCAAGTAGACATTGAGATATCACAAGGACAAGGATAGATAATACTATAATTAAAAAGAGTGTCAAAGGTCACATTATCGCACGTCAACGCCAGTAAACAAGAGGAGATAACTCACTGGAAAAAATATATATAACTCATCAGAAAATCTTGAAACCAATAGGGTTCTCCGTCTTTGGGTTTTAATAAACATGTAAACCAAATTTGGTTATGATCGACCAAGTAGAACTTGAGTTATTGCGTAGGCAAGGATACAGAATGTGAAAATTAACAAGAATTCCGCCACGGAAGCAATGTCGTGCCTGCCAAGGCATTTGACCGTAACATGATCATGGGCATGTGCTAAAGTAAACATCATACAAAATGTCAGAGAAGTTCATGCTAAGTGTTTCCGCAAAAATGTCAAGGTAAAAAGGTCAAGGTCATGGTAATGGGGACATGATTGTGTTCCAAATGCTCACATGTATCAAGTGTCCAAATATTGAAATAATTTGTCAAGTAATATTACAGTTATATCATGATAAATAAACATGTACAAACGTTTTGATGCAAAAATGGCCAAGTGTTTCCACAATAATGTGAAGGTAAAAAAGGTCAAAGTCATGTTAATGGCAGCATGATTGTGTTCCCAATGCTCACATGTATCAAGTGTCCAAATATTAAAACCATCCGTCCAGTAGTATTAAACAATTAATTGAAAGTTATAGCAGGATGGGGAAGCTTGTACAAAGTGTTTGACGCAAAACAAATGGCTAAGTATTTCAGCAAAGATTTGAAGGTAAGAAAGGTGGTCATGTGAATTGGCGGCATGAGTGTGTTCATAATGCTTACATGTATTAAGCGTCCAAACATTGAAGGAATGCATCAAGTAATATGAAAGTTATAGCAGGATGAGGAAGCTTGTACAAAGTTTTTGACGCAAACAAATGGCTAAGTGTTTCAGAAAAAATTTGAAGATAAAAAAGGTCATGTGAATTGGCGGCATGAGTGTGTTCATAATGCTTACATGTATCAGGTGTCCAACTATTGAAGCAATCCGTAAAGTAATATTAAAGTTATAGCATGATGACGAAGCTTGCGCAAAGTTTTTGACATTTCGGACGACGACGCAGACGGAAAAAGCGGCGACTATAGTCGCGCCTTCTGCTAAAGCAGGCGCGACAAAAATGTCAAATTTGGTTATGATCTGTGAAGTAGAACTGCGCTCCAGTCACAGCCCGAAATGCACCTGTACAAGGACAATACATACACGTCCTGTTGTTTTTTTCATATAATTATGTACATACACAAATGTACATGAAATCGGTGGACCTCCATGTTGCCGGTGTCATACATTGTCAGGGGTGCTGGGCTGAACTTTTGGCAAGATAGACACAGGCAGTAGGCATGTAGGACAACACATACTGTGGTTGCTGTAGTTGATGGATGGCATGCACACTCAGCACCGAGTCTATCACACTTTGGCATCTATTCACCACACTCAGGATTTAAATATTGAACAACAATTCGCAAAAAATGAATTCCGTAATAACCTTAATATTTGTTGCGATAATCTAATTATTTAATCTTGTTTTAACAGCATTTCAATAGCTAATGTCATTTTAGGTCAGTGTAACAGGGTCAAATCCCTTATTTCACTGTAATGATCGGGGAAAGTGCCAAAAACAGAACTGAATATTTACAGAAAAAAAATATGGCCTGTCGGCACACAAATGCCCCCGGTGGCAGATTAGAGAAACTGTGGCAAAGTTAATTAACCAAAGTGACAAGTATTCACAATCACATTTATGAAGGTCAAAAGGTCAAGGTCATATTAAGGGCAGTGCTGATGTGTGACATTTGTCCTCAAGTATGATGCATTGAAATATTGAAGTAATCCATCAAGGTATATAGAAGTTATGACAGAAATGAGAAGCTCCGGCGAACTTATTAATGTGTAAACAAGTTCAAAGTTGTCAAGGTCATATTAAGAGCAGAATGGATGTGTGGCATTTGTCCACATGTATACTGTGTTGAAATAGTTAAGAACTTCTTAATGTGGGAAAAAGTTCAAAGTTGTCAAGGTCAAAAGGTCATATTAAGGGCAGAAGTGATGTGTGGCAATTGTCCACAGGTATACTGTGTTAATTTAAGTAATCCTTCAAGGGAAAAAAAGTTATAACAGAATTTAGAAACTCCGGCAAACTTTTTAATATGGGAAAAAGTTCAAAGTTGTCAAGATCATATTAAGGGCAGCATGGATGTGTGACATTTGTTCATAGGTATACTGTGTTGAAATAAATATTTAAGTAATCCTTCAAGGGATATAGAAGTTATAACATACTTTTGAAACTTCTTAATGTGCCGTACACACGGACGGATGGATGGACAGACACACGGACACACAGTCAAAACACTATATGCCTCCGGGGGCATAAGTATATATAGCCCTGCAATTAAAATAACCTGTATCTGGTGCCAGATCATCACCACACCATAATCACGTAGCGCCACTCCCTAAATGTGATATAATTAGTTCTAAACTTACGACTTTTATAATGGTTAATAACCAAATTAAATTAAGGGGGGGGGGGGGGTCGGGGGTGGCCGTGGGGGGTCGGGGGCAACTTTGTGACTGTTTGTACAGGTTACTGAAGGAGAACATGAGGGGCAACTATGTGACTGTTTTGTACAGGTTACTGAAGGAGGACATGAGGGGCAACTATGTGACTGTTTGTACAGGTTACTGAAGGAGGACATGAGGGGCAACTATGTGACTGTTTGTACAGGTTACTGAAGGAGGACCTGAGGGGCAACTCTGTGACTGTTTGTACATGTTACTGAAGGAGGACCTGAGGGGCAACTCTGTGACTGTTTGTACATGTTACTGAAGGAGGACCTGAGGGGCAACTATGTGACTGTTTGTACATTTTACTGAAGGAGAACCTGAGGGGCAAATAGATGACTGTTTGTACAGGTTACTGAAGGAGGACCTGATGGGCAACCCTGTGACTGTTTGTACAGGTTACTGAAGGAGGACCTGAGGGGCAACTCTGTGACAGTTTGTACAGGTTACTGAAGGAGGACCTGAGGGGCAACTATGTGACTGTACATGTTACTGAAGGAGGACCTGAGGGGCATCTCTGCGACTGTTTGTACAGGTTACTGAAGGAGAACCTGAGAGGCAACTCTGTGACTGTACATGTTACTGAAGGAGGACCTAAGGGGCAACTTTGCTTGCGACTGTTTGTAAAGGTTACTGAAGGAGAACCTGAGGGGCAACACTGTGACAGTTTGTACATGTTACTGAAGGAGGACCTGAGGGGCAACTCTGTGACTGTACATGTTACTGAAGGAGGACATGAGGGGCAACTCTGCGATCTTTTGTACAGGTTACTGAAGAGAACCTGAGAGGCAACTCTAACTTTGTGTAACGGTAGTACAGGTTACTGAAGGAGAACCTGAGGGGCAACTCTGTGATGTTGATTTGTACAGGTTACTGAAGGAGAGCCTACCGTAACAAGGAAACCAGCGATGTACTAGAGGCTCAGTCCAGGGATATCAGGATTCTGGTAAGGATGAATCCAATCGTTAAATTTAGCGTTCGCATGCGTGTGACGAGCAGATCACCTTAAATATACATAAACCAGTAATACCATACTAACAATAAACATTGCGATAATCTTTAATATGGGAAATCCGATATTTGTATGTTTTCTATAATCAATTGTGTCCGAATATTTAGGGTTATTACGGTAACAGTGAAAAGTTTAGTGGCTTTAGCGTGTGACCACAGAGTGACGCAAAGAAATCCCATGACAATATTTATGCAATGAGAGACTACATAGATTGTCTCTCGTTACCTGTGCCTGTGACATTAGGCGACCATGAGCCATGGTATGGGGCTCTAATATTCGTAATAATAGTGTGGCTGTAGTGTGGCGCTTATGGGTAATGCGACCAGTGTAGATCCAGATCAACCTGTTTATCGAGTACATTCTTGAAATGCTAGAAGTACTAGAAATTGAAAACTTCAATAGTTACGATTAGTGCAGATAGAAATGGTTAAAACCTGCTGTTGTGTTGTAAAATAGTCATATCTATTATGTAAATACTGCATTAATTGACGCATGTTAACTCACCATTCCCACGATACATAAGGATGATTTTCTCATGGTTGCTCGCATACACACCTATACAAATAGTCCAACTTTTAAGGAATGATGTGATTAAAGGTACATGCCCACTCAGTAGGCACAAACTGTTATTTATATCAGAGACATCATCTGCGACATTTTCTGGCAAAATAAACATTCATTCACCATTACCCCACATATTGATTGGCATTATTATACATTTTATATCAGACGCAAATTTCAACACTGATATCAGGAGGCATAACCGTGTTTCCTTAAACTGTTGATTGACATTACAATTTATACTCTGTATTTATGTTTTGATATTCAATGATCATACTTTGTAATCTGTCGAAAATATTATTTTTGCAGGTGACGCATTTAAAGTATAAAATATTTAAACATAGCATGCCTCATTTGCATATGAAACTAGCCTGATACCACCATGCGTCACTATCAGTAAAATAATCATTACTAAATTATTATATCTGTTTGTTTTTTGTTTGTTTATTAGTGTTTAACGGCATATCAACAGCTAGGGTCATGTAAGGCCGGACAAACAGGTTCGATCCCATTTTAACCTGTTGCATTGGGGGGGGGGGGGGGAATCCCAAATCAGAACGGAATATTTACATCGAGAACAAATATATTCAGCCCTAAATTAGAATAACCTGACCTGGTGCCAGGTCCATACCACACCAACGTCACTTGGCCCCTTCCCCTAAAATAGGATTACGAATATCGTAATACTCACATAAGGGGTATAACCAGATTCAACTGTCACATACAAAATGCCAAAGACGTATGTGAGGGCCAAACCAGGTCTCCAGTCGGGATTCCGGTAAGTATGAACCCCGATCGTTAAATTACCCATCGCGTGCTCCCTCCCACCTGCCATCCACTATATCTGTATAGCGGGCACTCGTGGAATAGTGGAACAATTATACACTTATTTAATTCCTATAAAGAACCATTTGTGCCTACTGAGTGGGCATGTACCTTAACATATAAAACGGATCGTTTTTATTTTAATCTGAATAGAAAAATATTAGATGTACAAATACATGTTTTATACAGAGGCCATCTTGCATAGGCGGCGAAACCGTGAAATTATTGGGGGGCGGTGGCCAATCTTGAGGGCCCGATGTTGCTAGGGGGTCCGGGGGCATGCTTCCCCGGAAATTTTTGAAATCTAAGAGGCGTGGAACGCCATTTCCTGCATTCGCAGGGTCCAGTTTTGAGGGCCCGATGTTGCTAGGGGGTTCTGGGGGCATGCTCCCCTTAATTTTTTGAAATCTAAAAGGCGTGAAACGCAATTTCCTGCATTCTCAGGGCCCAGTCTTGAGGACCCAAAGGGTCTGATGTTGCTAGAGGGTCGGTGGGGGGTGGACATGCTCCCCCGGAAATTTTTGAAATCTAAGAGGCGTGAAACGCCATTTCCTGCATTCTCAGCAAGTTTGAGGATGAGAAAATGTGCTTTATAAAACAGAATTATTAAAAATTATTGGGGGAGGCCCCGCCACCCCTTCCGCCGCCCCTGTCTTGGAATGATTAGATTAATACGCATATTATTATTAATTAAAATCTGAATAAAAAAAATATTATATGTACAAATATATGGAGACGCAATCTTGGAATGGTTTGATTAATATGCATATCATAATATTATGAATTATAATGTGAATAGCACAATATATACACATGGGCCACTGGCTGATGGCATTTTCAACACTAGCGGCTGCTGATTATCTTCCATGTTTCCAATGTTGAATTATAATCTGGCAGGTTTTCTCAAGGTGACAAGACCACTCCAGGGAATTAATCGAGAACAGCATAGACCCTGATCAGACTGCGCAGATGCGCAGGCTACAGATGTGCAGGCTGATCTGGGGCTCTGCTTGTCGCAAACATAAGGACGTTTCTCATCCAGGGGCCCTTATATAATGTACATGTACGTGATCTGGATAACAATGAAACACAAACGAATATATTAAATATGGTTTGCCTGAAATCAATGCTTTAAAAACTAGTACTTGTATATTGGAATGGGACTTCAGTTGCCAATTAATGTAGTCTGGCCAGAACATGGGATATATAACAACTAGCTATAGGTCTCCCACTTTGGGTTGACGCTTTGTTTTTGTAAATATTATTGAAAACATATGCTATTTTTAGCGATTTGCATACGTTATGTCGCATAACGTTTGTTATTTTCATGATATAGTTTTGTTGCGTGTATCAAAGAAATATCAAGCTATACATGAAAGAGACCCACTAGCATGATGGGTACGCACGGCGCCTATGAAACAATGGGTTGTGAGTTCGAGTCCCATATCGGCAGATTTATTTTATGTTTTAATATATTTATATGAAATTAATAACAAAAACTTATTCTTCGCAGTTAGGATTATGAAAAATAAAAACAATTTTAAATTGCGGTCTGTTCATTTACTAGTAGTTAAATGTACTACTGTACATATCATTATGGTTTCAATCCATAGACCAATAAGAGAGGGGAATATACTCATACTACGCGAGTAAGCGTTTTTTCTGGAGAACTCATTATACAACGTCAACTGAAGCTAAATAGAATACTAAAACATTAATAGTTAATACTAGTGAAAATAGGCACATACGAGGGTGAGTCAATAAGTAGTGTCACTCGACCATTATCTTTCCAACAACTCATCCAACTTGAATAACATTTAACACTTTAATTCATTAACGTTATTCGCATTTACTTAACGCTAATGGCGTTGATACAGTATATGACGTCATAATGATGTCATCATTTATTACATCATGTCTGGCACCGCGGTCAGAATTACTAACGAAAAACAAATGCAGTATATTTAAATAGAAGGAATAAGAAGGAAAACAACCTCAGAAATACGCCATATGCGACAGCGCGTTTATAGGAAGTCATTGCTACTTTACCAGCCCGTCAGAAAATGAGTCGCTCCTTTCAATGCCGGGCGGGAGACTACGAAATATGGAAACAGCTGATTTCAATTATAGACGCAGATACTGTGGAGAAAATTATACAAATAAATAACATAGCTGGGCAACTGAAACGGAAATAGATTAGTCATGCATACAAGATATCTCAATCATATTGTTATACAATTTTAACAAAATGTTTGAAAATGCGAACAATTTCCGGAAAGTGTGTGTCTGATAATCTTCGTTCAGAGAAAAAAGAGTGATATTTTAAAATCGCTATGTAATCGCACAAACGACAAAGTAATGACTAATACACCTTCATGTCTTTCATCGAGGTCAATGACGAAGCATAAATATGTAGTTATCAAACGTAATTAACAAGCCAGTCTAAGGAATGCGACGATTTGAAGCCTCACTAACAATTAAAATTCTGACAAAACAGGAAAAATATAAATTTCTGACACGATTCTCGTACGATTCAGATTGTGTAATTATAGTGTGTTGGTGTTAAAATCGCACAGCTATCAACAAAGAATATCACAAAACAGTTTTATTCCAAGCTGTCAAGCATTGGCTGTCGAGCATTGGCTGTCAAGCATTGGCTCTCCAGAAAGGATCTAAAATAACTGTAAGTCGGAGCCATAATTTTACAAAATGACGTGTTGTGCCACCACGCGCTACTCATGACGTCATGTCTGCGCGTGCAGGAAGGATTAGGACGTTCTACCTTAACCTGCCCATTCATCGGAAAAAAACTACACAAACATAGTTATATTCCATTATTTGAAAAAATACACTACAATGTATCAACTATTGCAACTTATATGACATTCAGTCACACGTGACCGCAAGTGTCGAATGTATCAACGCCGGTTGCTTAGCAACGAATATTGCGGCATGGCGAAAACGGGCATATTCTGTCATAGACCCAATGAGAGACTACCCTGACGGAATATAGAACGATAAGTGTAGTTTTAGACATACTTTTAAAGTTATGTATCATGTGACACTTCTTATTGGCCCACCCTCGTGTTAACAAAATGACGAGATTGAAATAAAAATTAAAAAATGTGACGGTTTTGGGATTCGAACCTGAGCATTGACGGAAGTCCGAGTGCTTACCAATTGCGCTATGGAAATAGCTTATCATTTATGCCGATACTAAATATATGATAGTCAATTAAAATCGTAAACGGTCATGGAAAATGGAAATAAAGGAATTCCCTTTAATATTTATAACTGATTGTTTTGTAAACAACGGCATGTAAACAACGCCAGGACAAAGTGGTAGAATTATATGAATCAACTGCCTTGCTAACATATTTATGTTATGGTGTGTAATGGCCTGTCAACAGCTATGGTCGTTTTCGGCTGTGTTAACGGGATCAAATCCCATATTTCATCTGTATGGGTGGAAAATCCCAAAATCAGAACTACTGTCTGTTCCACATTTTGCTGCTGACAAACTTTTGGATATTAAACATATTAAATCTCAAAAATATTTAAATGTAAGTAGTTTTTCATTAATAACAAAAAAGTCACCCTCCCCAAACTTTTTTATTTGATGAAATTCCATAAAATATTGATTTTATTGCGACAACAAATTTTCCTATGGGAATTTAACATGGGGCGAAAAGAAGGAGGCTGACCAGGAAATTTGAAAAATAATTGGAAACTGACTCCAAAACCTGGTTAGATAGCTTGAAAATGATGTAAATAAGAAAACAAAAGTTATATTTTGAAAATCGGTCCGCAAATAAAAGTATTTAAAAAAATATATTTTTAGCCCCCATGTTAAATTCCCATTTTTTTATTCGCAAGAAAATCAATATTTGATGGAATTCAACTTTTTTGGGGGAGGGTGACTTTTTTGTTATTGATGAAAAAATACTTACATTTAAATATTTTTTAGATTTAATGTGTTTAATAGCCAAAAGTTTGTCGGCAGAAAAACGTGGAACAGACAGTAAATATTTACATAAACTAGACAATGACACACATGCTCCACTTACCGTTTTACTGGTAAAGAAGGAAAAATTGTAAAATTCTAAGAAGAATATAATCCATGTCATGATGTCAAATCTAAAATGGAAATCATTTTGCACATCTACACATCATAAAGAAGCTACATACCAAGTACCAAGCTTCCAGCTATTACGGTTTAAACGTTTTAAGAGTTACAAGTAAAAATTGTGAAATTCTAAGTCCAAACGGGGAGATAAACGATGACTCGCAGGTCGAATCAGACATTGAAATCGAAAGATAGAAATAACTAGAAAATGTGGTCTGTCGACGCAATTAGGGCCCCTATTTGAGAAACTCTTACAACAACTTTCAAAGAAATAAACAGACAGACGGACGGACATACGATCAGTAGCGAGGTTAATTGTATTAATGTGGAAGGATATATCTTTACTAAGTAATGCATGTGTGCAATATGAAAATACATGTATTAGCTAAAGGCAAACACAAATTACAGGTGATTTGAGAAACTCGTACAAAAACTTTCAAAAAATAAACGGACAGACTGACGGACATACGATCAGTAGCGAGAGTAATTGTATTACCGTTAATGTGGAAGGATATATCGTTACTAAGTAATGCGTGTGTGCAATATGAAGATATTACATACGATCAGTAGCGAGGGAAATTGTAGTACCGTTAATGTGGAAGGATAATTCGTTACTAAGTACATGTAATGCATGTGTGCAATATGAAGATACATGTATTAGCTAAAGGCAAACATAAATTATAGGTGATTTGAGAAACTCGTACAAAAACTTTCAAAAAATAAACTGACAGACAGGGTGAAACAATTCTCGGCGGGGCCCTAATAATTTTGTTTCAAATATAAATATTCATCAGTACACTGTGACTACTGTAAGCGATGATCAATGTTTGCGAAGTATACACACTGAAACCTTGCCCAAGCATGGCACTCAGTGTAGACCCTACTCCGATAAACAGCATGTAGTCTCAGACGAAATAAGCCATGTGATTTTGTACCAAGAAGATGTGTGATATAAGGCCTGTACAATTGGTCAGCAATATAAGGCATGTACACTTGATCAACAATACAGTAAGGCAATACAATTGGTCAGCAATATAAGGCCTGTACAATTGGTCAGCAATATAAGGCCTGTACAATCGGTAAACAATAAAGTAAGGCAATACAATTGTTCAGTAATATAAGGCCTGTGCAATTGGTCAGCAATATAAGGCCTGTACAATTGGTCATCAATATAAGGCCTGTACAATCGGTAAACAATAAAGTAAGGCAATACAATTGGTCAGCAATATAAGGCCTGTACAATTGGTCAGCAATATAAGGCCTGTGCAATTACTCAGCAATATAAACATTAACTTTGGTATACAGGTACTACAAAATGAACTATGTCAAAAAATATAATATGTACATTCAGTAACAATAAAGGCATTATCACAAGGCAAGTATAAACTATATGGATACACACGTTAGTATATTGTACTACTGGAAAACAGAGAAGACATACCAGATGTTAAAGTGACTGAGTCTCAGATGATGTCTCAGATATCCAATATGTCGTTTTTCACTTCATTCCCAGCCAATGATATATCAATTAATCGCAGTGTTTTATTTGAGGAAATTCCTAAAAACATTCGTTGTAGTCAAATACAACCTATTATAATCTGTGATAAACAGGGGATATTATTTGGCTATGTATGTTGCTATACACGTAATTAATGATATTTTGTTGTGAAAGGATAATACACTACGACAATTAGAAAGTGGTTTCCATTTAACAGTTACACTAATTTAAGCAATACTAGAAATGTGGCCTGTCAGCACACGAATGCCCCCACTGGCAGCCAAAGAAAACACATTTGAAAACAAGGAAACATAAATTGTAAGCCATTTACTCGAGCGTTAAGGTTTCGGGACGGAAGTACGTACGTACGTACGGACATACGGAAGCCGGTAAAACTATATGCCCCTCCCCTCACCATTCGGTGGCGTGGGCATAATAAATAATAATAAAGATAGAATCAAATTAGTAACCATCAACTGCAGGAAAACTATCATTTAGTTTTTCTGTATTATAACATACATAGAAATAGGTAGATTCAACTCTGTAATTGCAGTAGCTTTACTATAAATCTGTTTCACCACTTTCTGCGCATATCTGAGACGCAGTGCCTTTAACATGTAGACATTGAATGTACAAATACATACAGTGAATAACGATCATAGGACCACATGACCGATGTCAACATTACAGTTGTCACATGACCGATGTCAGTATTACTGTTGTCACCTGACCGATGGCAGCATTACTGTTGTCACATGACCGATGGCAGCATTGCTGTTGCCACATGACCGATGGCAGCATTACTGGTGTCACATGACCGATGTCAGCATTACTGTTGCCAGTGTCGTCACATGACCGATGTCAGCATTACTGTTGTCACATGACCGATGTCAGCATTAAAGTTGTCAGTAACATGGTGCCCCAGTTACCTCTACAAGACGCCATCTTCATTGTTTTGCCTTATGTTGCTTATATCTAAAACAATTTGATGTATAAAGGCCTACATGGTTTTCTATGTTGTGTGCGGTTACACAGTGTGCATGGACATTGACTTAATTCTGCATTTTTGTTTTTTTCCGACATAACAAAAATGTTGGCATGGCAACGTTGACACTAGCTCTAGCTCCTGAATCACTATGTAGAAGAAGAGACTTCTTGATCATATACATGTAATGTGACACTAAGCGTTGGGACTATTATATATAATATAATTTTAACCAACCAACCTTCTGGTTGCAGAGATATAAATAATTTAAAAACATAAACGTTTGTATGGCCAGGAGCATGAACGATACATGCACACATGGACATCATTGTGATCACTACCGTATGTCTCGTTTCCTGCAAATGGGGTCCACACAAATGAGCATAGTTTGATGTTTAGCCCGTTTATATTGGAATGTCATGTTGACGTTAACATCGAGGCGACTTCATTAATAACATTTCGCAAGATGTACTTTTCACACAAACTAAAAACAAATTTCGTCCTAAGATGAGGAAAAATCATGCATGCTTTTGTTGGCAATGTGAAATTGGTCTGATGCTACATGGCACATTGAGAGTATAAAGCAACAATTGGATTAGCTATCACCAGAATATCACCATTGAATATTAAGCCATTGAAGTCTACGGAGACAATACTTTGTTTGCTGAAAACAATCCTATTATTTTGTTTATTTCTCATTTGAAGTGTACATATATATACCTATGTTGTAGTTTTCATTATATACATATATAGTAAATATATGGTTAGTGCCGTCGAATATAAAATATATTCGGTTGAGCCTTATACAGCTTTATTGGGGCGAGCTCTAGCGAGCCCCAATAAAGTTGTCGTGGTGTACTTATTTGTTGAACGTGCGTGACGTCATGTTTTTTACGTCATTCCATCTCGCCATACGTCGATTTATTTGCGATGAGCTTCAATATTGGCTGGTTTTAGACGACACAGTAGTCATAATAAGCATTAAAATCAGGACGGACATGTCCGTGTCCTTGGTTATATCGCATATACTGTAAAAATGGACAAAATTTGGCGGAATCGACAGCGATTTTGATTTTAAAATACGACGCAATCTTGAATTTGCTGTTGAGAATGACCAATCAGAGGCCGCGATTCGGGGTCAAAGATGAAAAAAATAAAGGCAAAATCGGCACTTTATGTATATTAGGCTACTTCAGGTATATTAAGTTACTTCAGATATAAACACCATTTATTCAACCCCCTTTATTATGCTACGTGGAGCAATGGTTGCGGTATAAATGTATATATATATACATATATGTATATAATGAAAACTAAGACAAATGCCTGTTTCCAATATCATTTACATTTGTATGTATACATTAAATATTTAATTCCGTCTAACCGGTTTCACTGCTTTTGCAGATCATCAGAGACGGACGCTAAGTTACAACGTTACGTGATACAGTCCAACAATACTACCAAGGGACGTAATTCATATTTATAAAGGGGGGTAATTTTATAATATTGTCACCACTCATCTGAACTGTTTCGTCGAGACATATATATACTTTCATGAAGACAAATATAGTGAAACATTTTCTGAAAACATGTTATACTTCTGTAATTGTATCTGGTTTCTAAAAGATGATCAGCAGCTATTTCTCAAGCAGAAGTATAGGCCTGTAATTATAACACTATATCAGCATGTACTTGCAAACTAACTCAAAATATACCAGATCACTTTGCCAAGCCAGCTCAGCCTGATGGAACAAGACTGTTCTATTTTGAATACGCGCTTCCATCCTATATAAGCCTGCTGATGAGAAACGATACCATCCATTATGACATGTGTAATCTGTGTACAACAACATTAAACGGACTATATACAGCCCAGTATAGGTCCTGATCAGAATGCACTAATATGCAGGCTGATCTAAGTCTATGCTGGTCGTATGTGTCGAATGCTGACTTTCCTCAGCCGGGGGCCATGTGAGACAAGCGATGTGATTTTGTAGTTTAGAAGATGAGTCGAATCTCATGAAATATTTTAACAAAATTTACAATACTTTCAAACCAGATGGCCACAGCCGAGGCTTAGATAGTAGATCGAAACACCAAAAAAGCTTTAACCAAAATATTTAACCAAAAACTTTAACTCGGACACATGTACGTACGTATGTACGGACATACGTACGCCAATGTACCGACTATATCGCCGCTGTCAGCACGCGGTCGCGTCAAAAATGAAGTCGAAAGTTGACGAAATGTTCTGAGCAAATGCAAATATAATTCTGCATTTGCTCTGAATATTTTCTAAACTTTCTACATCGTTTACAGAAGATACAGTTTCTGTAAATAACTCTCATAAAAGTTGCACATCTTCTCATGTACAAAATGTTTGCTCGTCTCATATAGATGCAGAAAGTTTTATAACGCTGAGCCAAGGCATAAACCACTCTCCTCTACTTGGGATCCTTCTTCTTCTCATCTTCGTTGTCACTCTCAGGGCACGGTGCCCCCACCTTGTCAAATACCACATCGGCGTAGTCCGTTGTGTTTTCTAGCCCAATGATGGTCAACTCCCGTCCTTTGGTTTCCTTCTGATTGAATTCCAGGTCCATATACAAACAGCCATCCTTGTTTGCGTTCTGCAATTAATGAAATATCAACATAGTAGGTACACTGGTAACTACGTTCTGTTCCTCATAAATCTGCCACATTACTTTCACAATAACACACATAATATAAACAAGAATTCTACCACGAAAGCGGAGTTGCGCCTGCCGAGGCATTTGACTGAAACATGATCATGGGCATGTGCTAAGGCAAGCATTACACAAACAATCAACGAAGTGCATGCTTTAAACACGACAAAGGTATAGGTCATGTTAATGACAGCATTAGTGTGTTCCTAATGCCCACATGTATCAAGTGTTCAAACAATGAAGCAATCCGTCATTAAAGTAAACTCATGATGAAGAATCTTTAACAAACTGTTTGACTTAAGAACAAGAGTGCCGAAGGTCACAATATACGTACGTCGAGGAAAGGCCAATCAACAAGGGGAGCTGTAGGAGAACATCATAGCTCGACTACGAGGGTTGTCGATGTACACATAGCTTGACAAAGAAGGTGGCCGCGGCCCTCATAAAAACATTAACCAAGGTTGACTGAAAATCTTAACGAAGGAAAATTAACTAAGTAATTCAAGGTTAAATGTAGGTCAATGTCAGATATAGCTCAGGGGTTATTGATGTACATTACTAGGAGATGAAGTTTTCCAAGTATGGTTGCTGTAGGCCCAGGAGTATTCCATATACAAGCTTGACTAAAAACCTTAACCAATGGGAAATAACTAAGTAATCCAAGGGTAAAAGTAGGTCAATGTCAACTATAGGTCAGGGGCTATTGATGTACATAGGAACGTAGGAAATTTCCCACAATTAAACCTAAAAAATAATTGATTTTAGATCGGTCATATTTGTTATACAGAAAAGTCAGAAACTGATCGTAGGAAATTTCTTACGTTCGATTCAAGTGATTTAATGTATCTAGGATATATTGACAAAGTTCTCTATGTTAATGAATTTCAATAATTCAAAACACAACTTCGACAATATCCAAGTATAACTCACTTGAATTGAACGTAGGAAATTTCCCACAATTAAACCTAAACAATACTTTATTTAGTCCCATTTGTTTTACAGACAAGTCATCAGAAACCGATCGTAGGAAATTTCCTACGTTTGATTCAAGTGATTTACATTTGTCTAGGATATATTGTCGAAGTTCTTGAAGTTAATAAATTTCAACACTGAAATTCAAAACATACAACTTTGACAATATCCAAATGTATATCACTTGAATTGAACGTAGGAAATTTCCCACTATTAAACCTAAAAATAATTCATTTTATATCAGTCGTATTTCTTTTACAGAAAACATAGAAACCAATCGCAAGAAATTTCCTACGTTCGATTCAAGTGATTTACTTTTGTCCAGGATATATTGACGAAGTTAATAAATTTAACACTGAATAAATTCAAAACATACAACTTTGACAATATCCAAAAGTAAATCACTTGAATGGAACGGAGGCAATTTCAAACAATTAAACCTAAAATATAATTCATTTTAGAATCAGTCATATTTGATTTTTTACAGAAAAGTCAGAAACGGATCGTAGGAAATTTCCTACGTTCGATTAAACAAAATAATTCATTTTAGATCAGTCGTATTTGTTTTACAGAAAAGTCAGAAACCAATCGTAGGAAATTTCCTGCGTTCGATTCAAGTGATTTACTTTTGTCTAGGATATCCGTCAAGCAATCGGTCAAGTAATATTAAAGTTATACCATGATAAAGAAACTTGTACAAACTTTTTCTTACGAAAATAAAGTGTGTTTCCGCAAAAATAAGAAGATAAAACAGGCCATAGTCATGTTATTGGCGGCATGAGTGTGTTCCCAATGTTCACATGCATCAAGTGTCCAAACATTGAAGCAATCCGTCAAGTAATATTAAAGTTATACCATGATGACGAACCTTGTACAAACATTTTGACAAAAGCGGCATATGCACATGATTGTGAGATATTTACTACAACTAAGGACATACAAGTTTGTCAATATACATAGCAAAGCCATAATAAATATATGTTGTTTACATGGAGAAATATGCAGATGAGGAAGAAAAATTTATTTATTTAATGGTGTTTAATGGTCTGTCAAAAGCTAAGGTCATCCTAAGCCTTGATAACTGGGTCAAATCCCATATTTCACCAGTATCAATGGAAATTCAATGGCAAACAAATGGAGTTAATGTATGTAATAAGACATCTGGAGTGATGTGACGCAGGATTTCACACGTGAAGCAGTGCATAATTTCACATTTGGTGTCACACAGGATCTCAGAAGTGTTGTCACGCAGGATCTTACAAATGATGTGACGCAGTATCTCAGGATTAATGCACATGTGATCATGGTGATGCTGCGGATCTCAGGAATGATGTAACGCAGGATCTCAGCAACTCACGAGTGATGTGGACGCGGGATCTCACATGTGAATGTGACGCATAATTTCACATTTGGTGTGACGCAGGATCTCAGAAGTGTTGTAACACAGGATCTGACAAGTGATGTCATCATGGGGACACTGCGGATCACATAACTGATGTCGCACAGGATCTCAGCAACTCGTAAGTAATATGACACAGGATGCCACCAGTGATATGGTGCAGCATGTCGACACATGCAGGTTTTCACACATGATGTGATGCAGGTTTTCTAGCTACGCGATACAGGATTTCACAAATGTTGTGATGCAAGATTTCACACTCGATGTCAGATATTTGCATGCCACAGAGTTTCTGTGATTGAGTTTCACTGTGACGAAAGTGATCCAACAAGGTGATGACATTGATGCACAGTGACAGGTCATACTGAAGATATTCATTGTCCGGGTTCAACAAAACATCTACGTCAAACTGAAACAGATATAGAACAGTATACATTATTATGTTTGATCAAATTCATTAGTGAACAGTGTATACCCTGAACAGACTACAAACGAACAGGTTGATCAATGGCCTACACTGGTTGAACACTCATTAGGTGATGCGTGTCTGTTAAGGGACGTCTGCAATAAACTAGATTACCGCGGCCTGCATGTCGCGCCTTGGGGCGAGGTATGGACACTAACAAAAAGAGATATAGTAGATAGAAAAACTTTAACCAAAAAACTTTAACCGGACACACGCACGTACGGATGTACGCCAAAGTGCCGACTATATCGCGTTTTTTTCTTTCCGCAAGCGGGCGCGACAAAAACTTTAACCAAAAACTTTAACCAAAAACTTTAACCAAATATTTCAAAGTAATGAGACCTTGACATTGGGCACAGGGGCCGCACGGGAGGAGCGTAGAATGAAAATCTAGATGCTGATAAACACCCATGTGAAATTTCAAGGTAATGGGAAAAGCAGGTGCAGAGATATAGTACATGAAAAAACTTTAACCAAAAACTTTAACAAAAAACATCAAAGTAATTTGACCTTGACATTGGGCACAGGGGCCGCACGGGTGGGGGGTAGAATGAAAATATAGATGATGATAAACAGGCATGTGAAGTTTCAAGGTAATGGGCAAAGCAGTTGCAGAGATATAGTATAACGAAAAACTTTAACCAAACAACTTTAACCAAACAACTTTAACCAAAAACTTTAACCAAAAACTTCAAAGTAATTTGACCTTGACATTGGACACAGTGGCCGCACGGGAGGGGGGTAGAATGAAAATATAGATGATGATAAACACCCATGTGAAGTTTCAAGGTAATGGGAAAAGCAGTTGCAGAGACATAGTATAACGAAAATCTTTAGCCAAAAAACTTAACCAAAAACACGCCAAAGTGCCGACTATATCCCGCTTTCCGCAAGCGGGCGCGACACAAATAATGTACTCTCGCTTTTAATGAATGTATGTAGTGAACAACCGCCATTTGCTGGTAGGAAATGTGCAATGTCCCTTAAAACTGTGAGTACCGACTGTGCCTCAAATACAACGGTAATATCCAATAATTCCAATTCATGGGCAGTAAATGACATATATGTGGCTGTGACTGGAGAAATTGGGCTTATGGGTTTTGCAACCAATGTAGATCCAGACCGGCCTGCGCATCCGCAGTCTGATCAGGATCTACACTGCTCACCGTTCCATCAATGAAATACCCGTCATGCTTCTAACAAGCAATATAGATCATTATCAGGCTACACTGGTCACATATCCCATAAGCCACATTTCTCCCGTCACAGCCACATATTATCAATCAATCACACCATTTTATTTCATCACATTCCCCAAAGCATGCGCTACATTCAATTACATGCCTTCAGAACCTGTCATAAGCAGGGCAGATAATTTGGTATGGCATAATTTGGCATTTTCGCTATACATGTACCAGTACGTTCTGAAATGATAATACTATACCACACAGAAAATAGTTCCCAGTATAGACGCTAGTGTAATTAATTTATATGAAACAATTTAGTAACCTTCAATCGTAAAACAGTTATAATACTGAACAATACTGTACTGTAAAATTATTTTCGGAATTATTAGTTTGTACTTGTCATATTTTTTTATTTTTATAATATTATTTTTTTGTTCAGTAAACTATATCAAATATGTCAGTGAGTCACATTTAACTACTAAAGTGCAAATTAGATCAGATTCGCTATTCTGCAGACTGAGAGGAAGCCATCAGTGGAATAGTAACTATGGCTGCGAACGGTACGGTAGTACATTGCAAGAGTTACAGTTAGCAACTACATGTATGCTGCTTAAAGTTTAGTACCAATTTTGCTATGCTGATGTGTTATCCAGTACGCTGTTCATTTTTGTTTACACTGCGAGATGCGCAGAATTATCAGAAATAAACATGATGTTGCAAACACACAGAGGTGGCATCAGACATCACAATACATTGATGCAATTTACTGACGTCCGAATGTTATGAGACTTTTAACATGCACATACTTCTTTGAACTTCCTCGGCTTATATGCTGCTGGAATATGGACTAAATATGGGCATGATACTGACATTTAAACTTGTTTCGATTGTGTTTGAATAGTTCTTTGTCCTACTTCATAGATAGGTACAATGGTGTCGGCTAAATCTGCACACCTAAGGCTTTCCAAACAAATGTATATGTCATTAAAGGTACATGCCCACTCAGTAGGCACAAACTGTTACTTACATCAGAGACATCATCCTACACATTTTCTGGCAAAATAAACATTCATTCACCATTATTCCACGTATTGATTGGCATTATTATAAATTTTATATTAGCCGTAAATGTACACACTGATATCAGGGGCGATAACCGTGTTTCCTTAAAATGTTAACGGACAATACTATTTATGCTCTGTATTTATTTTTTGATGTGCAATTATCATACTTTATAATCTGTCGAAAATATTATTTTTTCAGGTGACGCATTTAATTAGTATATTAAAATAATTAAAAAATATCATGCCTCATTTGCATATGAAAATAGCCTGATACCACCGCGCGTCACTATCAGTAAAATAAATATTACAAAATGATTATATCTGTATAGCGGGCACTTGTTCAAAGACGTCTGTGCAAGTAAAATGTCATAACATTTTGACGTCAGTAAGTAACGTAAATTGTGTGATGTATGACATCACACGCGTGTTGGCAACGTCACATTTGTTTCTGCTAATGCTGCGCATCTGGTAGTGAAAACAAAATGGCGAACAGCTTTCTGGATCAGCATAGCAAAATTCGCCTTAAACTTGAAGCAGAACTATCCAGTGACATCATGACAGGTTAGTTTCTTAGTTGAACAGTTAATTTAGTAGGGTCTGAGGATTTTACACATTTTGACTATATTCGGAATAACTTTTTATCAAACTATCGGAATGACATAAAATTGTGCTACAGTGTAGCAATTACTCCGCTTGTTTGTTCCGAAATCCACATATTTTATTATGATATACGTAAGGCTAACTTTGACGTGAATTGCGCTACATTACAGAATTAGCCGATATGACAGTAACAAAAGAAATTTGCTAATACACACTTAACTAGGTGAATAATCAATGTATGATTGATGATATCTTTGATCAATATTGTTGCCGTTGCTCTCAATAATGTAACATAGTGGGAGAAATATATGTTTTGTATCAAACATTTGTACTGCCTTGCGGTACAAGCCGGCTTTTATAGCGACGTGGTAAAATGTTCGTCTCACTCAGGCGGCCTGGGTTCGACCCCAGCCGCCGACAAGATATTTTTCAATTTATAACACATTCCGCTCCTACTATAGTGGTGCAAATGAACCAGAATAGATTACCGCCCCAATATTTGGACCAAATTTACTTTTTGGTAAACAAACACCCGTGTAATGTAGCGAGTATCCTGGTAATAAAATGTTAATTCCATTATGTAATTTCAAATGTAAAATATTGACTTTACCGAGCACGGGAACACTGCCATGCCTGACAACTGACTGTAATATGTTATTTGTTTATTTTTGTGTAATACATGTACATACTAAAATAGATTACACACATGCAAAATAAGTAAACTATTGGTATTTGCATTTTGAACACTTCCAAATATGTATAGATGGTGAAACCTCATACAAATTGGACAAACCTTTTTAATAATTGTCATACAACAGAATGCAGGAAATTCCATCTAGAATTCAAAAAGAAATCCGGGGGGGGGATGCACCCCGGACCCCCATATCACTCCTTCGCTTCAATCGGGTCGACTGCCGCCTCCCCAATATAAATTTTCTTTAGACGCCTCTGGCCAATAGGCGAAGTCATATCTCGTATGAAGTCTTCCATACATAATGAACTAGGGAGTCTATACAACAACCTGGAGGGAGACATTTGAGAAACAAATGTCTATTTGTAGGAAGGAGGAATGTAGTAGTACGGCCTTGGTAGGATAATCGAACATTTGTACTGGGTTCGTCGACCCCAGCCGCAGACAAGATATTTTTCACTTTATAACACATTCCCCTCCTACTACATACTGTCATTTCGGCTAATTCTGCGCATCGGCTAATGCTCAATTCACGTCAAATTGAGCCATGCGTACGTCATAATAAACAATGTTCATAGTGGAATAAACAAGCCGATTAATTGCTACACTCTGGGACAATTTTATTCCGAATATAGAAAAAATGTGTAAAATTCTCAGACCCTGCTGATGGAATAGCTGTCTTATTTACTAAATTAACTGTTAAACGAAGGAACTAACCTGCCATGATGTCACTGGATAGTTCTGCTTCATGTTTAATACAAATTTTGCTATGCTGATCCAGTATGCTGCACGCCATTTTGTTTACGCTACCAGATGCGCGCCATTAGCCGAAACAAATGTGACGTTGCAAACACGCATGTGATGTCATGCATCACACAATTACTGACGTCAGCACGTTATGACATTTTACTTGCACAAACGTCTTTGAACTGCGTTGAATATTCAGGAAAGTATGACTGAATATGGAGATTGTAATGCCATATAAATTTGTTTCGAAAGCCTTAGGTGCGCAGAATTAGCAGACACCATTGCACCATTGTATGCAAAGATCCCTAAAAAATAACCATTACAAAAGTTAATATATGCAAATGAGAGATAATACTCAACGAAATAGCATAAGAGCAAACATACAGCGGTAAATGAATAAACTTATAATCCTTCCAAAAACACATCCGACATGATCTGTCCGAAATTAGGTTACTTTCTAACCATGAAAGCAAAGATCCATATATCAGGCTGCGGAATAGACTGGCCAAATTACCATCAATAAATGCAAGTCACAATTACCTCTGTGCAGCTTTGAAGCATCACCTGCCCAAAAACGGTGGAAATTTGCACTTTAAAACGTACTTTCAAAACTTTAGAAATCATGCAAATGGCGGAAAGACGAAGTGGTGTAACTAAATAGCGCAATGGTCCAATTTCGGTGCAAGTGATATGATGTTTAGGTGGGAAGTCCTAACAATGCTCGGATCAAAAATCATTTCATCTACTAAAAATGGCATTTTTGCTATACATGTACCGGTAAGGTTTTTTTCTTGTTTGCTGTGAAATTATTTTACTACAGCCCAGTTAGAAAGAAATGCCCATCATCTTCATACTAGGGAAATTAAGTTAAATACATTAATTATTAACTTCCATTGCAACACATGTTTATAATACTGAACAATAACTAACACTAACAGTGTACGTATGCCCTGTGCTGGTCCACCTGGGTCACAATCTTACGATAAACCCGCATCATCAAATACGGCCGCTAAATATGTTAAAGTTCTACACTGTTCGTCATTTGTTTATACATGCATAATAATAATGGTGATGTATGTCAGCATGTCACGTTTTAATTATATCGACAATTATAATACACATGACTATCGGTATCTACATGGGTCAAAACAGGAAGTGCTAATTATAACCCTCAGCTTCAGCAGGTATAATAATATTCAGGGTCTTCAGTTAGTAACTCATTGTAGGAAATGGTCTTGCAGCACATGTACATGTCCCCAATGCTCTGGTCTGAGCTTAACCCGAATGTTCTGTCTGTAACGCTGGACGACTTACGTTACAGACAGAAAATTCGGGCTAGTCTGAGCTATGAAAATGTATTACAATTTTTTACCAATTCATTCTCATACTGTTTCTGTAAAAATAAGCCAAATATACATTTGCTTTATATTGTGCAATATTTGACTTTTACACATGCTGTTAATCCCTTAATTACCTGTTGGCGCGTGACTTTGATTAGCCTGAGGCTGCTGTGTATTTTCCAATTCAGTGCACACGGGATTTGTTAGCGATACAGTGTTATCTAGCTGTGATATAAAGAAATGGGGCTCAAGTACAATGCAACCAGTCAGGGACCATGCATACCATTTATCCAGCCACAGCTACATACTTATTACACCAATCTATTTTTACATCAACGTAACCGCAATTTGACAAAACAAAGACTTTCTTCTGGAAATCATTTTCTATTTATTTGAAATAGTAATGAAGATAAATTGTGTTCAGTAACGTAATACTACCCATGTGAAAATTGAATATTAATATATATAATATTAATTATTTTTATCTGTCAAAGAACAAAATATTAGACAAATGAGATAGTGTATGTATTTTATTAACTATGCCCCAATTTCGGGGGAAGTGGCACAATTGACATGAAAACAATAATCTGGTGTTATGCAATAAATGAGCTTTATTTTATATATTTTCCCACTAATACATCATATCTAAACTACGTATTTATAAAAACCAAATGTTTCAAAAATATTGGTTTCAGTGTTAAATTTATTAACTTAGAGAACTTCGTCAATATATCCTGGACAAAAGTAAATCACTTGAATCGAACGTAGGAAATTTCCTACGATTTTTTTCTAAGTTTTCTGTAAATGAAATACGACTGATATAAAATGAATGATGTTTAGGTTTAATTGTGGGAAATTTCCTACGTTCAATTCAAGTGATATACATTTGGATATTGTCAAAGTTGTATGTTTTGAATTTCAGTGTTGAAATTTATTAACTTCAAGAACTTCGGCAATATATCCTAGACAAATGTAAATCACTTGAATCAAACGTAGGAAATTTCCTAAGATCGGTTTCTTATTTGTCTGTAAAAGAAATTTGACTATTATTCTAAAATGAATTATTTTTTAGGTGTAATTGTGGGAAATTTCCTACGTTCAAGTGAGTTGTGTTTTGAATTATTGAAATTCATTAACATAGAGAACTTTGTCAATATATCCTATATACTTTAAATCACTTGAATCGAACGTAGGAAATATCCTACGATCGGTTTCTGACTTTTCTGTAAAAGAAATACGACTGATATAAAATGAATTATTTTTAGGTTTAATTGTGGGAAATTTCCTACGTTCAATTCAAGTGATGTACATTTGGATATTGTCAAAGTTGTATGTTTTGAATTTCAGTTTTGAAATTTATTAACTTCGAGAACTTCGGCAATATATCCTTGACAAATGTAAATCACTTGAATCGAACGTAGGAAATTTCCTACGATCGATTTCTGTTGTTTCTGTAAAACAAATACGACTGATCACAGTTTTGTGAAAGTTTTATGTTTTGAATCTCGGTGTTGAAAGTTACATGTATTTGACAATATATTCTGCACAAAAGTAAGTCACTTGAATGGAACGTAGGAAATTTCCTACGATCGATTTCTGACTTTTCTGTAAATGAGGTTTAATTGTGGGAAATTTCCTAAATTAAATTAAATTGATGTACATTTGGATATTGTCAAAGTTGTATGTTTTGAATTTCAGTGTTGAAATTTATTTAGAGAAGCTTAACAATATTTCCTAGAGAAAAGTAAAACACCTAAATGGAACGTAGGACATTTCCTACAATGAAAACTGATTAATCATCATGTTTAGTTAATTGTATTCGGATATTGTCGGAGTTGTATTTTTTGGCATTTCAGTGTCCAATTTGTAATTATTTTGTTAAATTGTACATTCTGTATTTCAATTGTGGGAAATTTCCCACAATCTAGTTTATATTTATTAAATTCATTTATTAAATAACACTGCCCATATTCCGTTGTTTGTTTTGCTGTCAATAACTACGAAAACCTGCAAATGGAGAGTTTCTAATGTAGGAAATTTCCTACAATGCCCACCAAAACTGCTCAAACCTGGAAATGATCAGTTTCAGAGGCGAATTTGATGAGCTTCCAATTTGCGAGTTTGACCACATTTCGACCCCAAAACTGCTCAAACGTGGAAATCAGTCGTGGCGAGAGAGCAAACAAGTGAGCGAAAAATGGATATGCTTGGGAAAATCCCTTTCTATTTGGGATTCTGTTGATATCTATCCAGTCACCCGCCTCCCTAAACATTCTCCCATACATATATTATTGACAGTAGGATGAACGGTCTCTATCCAGTCACCCGTCATTCTTCCATACATGTATTATTGACAGTATAATTTACTGTCTCTGTCCAGTCACCCGCCTTCCTAAACAAACTCCTATACATGTATTATTGACGGTAGGATTTACGGTCTCTATCCAGTCACCCACCTCCATAAACATTCTCCCATACATGTAGTGTTGACAGCAGGAATTACAGTGTCCCTAAACATTCTCATATCTATGTATTATTGACAGTGGGATTTAAGTCTCAATCAAGTCATCCGCCTCCCTAAATATTCTCCCATACATGTATTATTGACAGTAGGAATTACAGTCTCTATCCAGTCACCCGCCTCCCTAAACATTCTCCCATACATGTATTATTGACAGTAGGAATTACAGTCTCTATCCAGTCAACCGCCTCCCTAAACATTCTCCCATACATGTATTATTCACATTAGAATTTACGGTCTGTATCCAGTCACCCGCCTCCCTAAACATTCTCCAATACATGTATTATTCACAGTAGGAATTACAGTCTCTATCCAGTCACCCGCCACCCTAAACATTATCCCATACACGTATTATTGACAATAGGATTTACGGTCTCTATCCTGTCACATACCTCCCTAAACATTCTCCCATAAATGTATTATTGACAGTAGGATTTACGGTCTCTATCCAGTCACCCGCCTCCATAAACATTCTCCCATACATGTAGTGTTGACAGTAGGATATACTGTCTCTATCCAGTCACCCGCCTCCCAAAACATTATCCCATACATGTATTATTGACAGTATGATTCACAGGCTCTATCTAGTCACCCGGCTATCTAAATATTCGCCTATACATGTAGTATTGACAGTAGGATTTACGGCTCTAACCAGTCACCCGCCTCCCTAAAGATTCTCCCATACATGTATTATTCACAGTAAAATTTACAGCTCTATCCAGTCACCCGCATCCCTAAACATTCTCCCATACATGTATTATTGACAGTAGGAATTCCAGTCTATCCAGTCACCCGCCTCCCTAAGCATTCTCCTATACATGTATTATTGACAGTATGAATTATAGTCTCTATCCAGTCACCCGCCTCCCTAAACATTATCCCATACATGTATTATTGACAATATGAATTACAGTCTCTCTCCAGTCACCCGCCTCCCTAAACATTCTCCTATACATGTATTATTGACGGTAGGATTTAAGGTCTCTGTCCAGTCACCCGCCTCCCTAAACATTCTCCCATACATGTAGTGTTGACAGTAGGAATTACAGTGTCCCTAAACATTCTCATATCTATGTATTATTGACAGTAGGATTTAAGTCTCAATCAAGTCATCCGCCTCCCTAAATATTCTCCCATACATGTATTATTGACAGTAGGAATTACAGTCTCTATCCAGTCACCCGCCTCCCTAAACATCCACCCGTACATGTATTATTGACAGTAGGATTTTACAGTCTCTATCCAGTCAACCGCCTCCCTAAACATTTCTCCCATACATGTATTATTGACAGTAGGAATTACAGTCTCTATCCAGTCAACCGCCTCCCTAAACATTCTCCCATACATGTATTAATCACAGTAGGATTTACGGTCTGTATCCAGTCACCCGCCTCCCTAAACATTCTCCCATACATGTATTATTGACTAGGATTTACGGTCTCTATCCTGTCACATACCTCCCTAAACATTCTCCCCATAAATGTATTTTATTGACAGTAGGATTTACGGTCTCTATCCAGTCACCCGCCTCCATAAACATTCTCCCATACATGTAGTGTTGACAGTAGGATATACTGTCTCTATCCAGTCACCCGCCTCCCAAAACATTATCCCATACATGTATTATTGACAGTATGATTGACAGGCTCTATCTAGTCACCCGGCTATCTAAATATTCGCCTATACATGTAGTATTTACAGTAGGATTTACGGCTCTAACCAGTCACCCGCCTCCCTAAAGATTCTCCCATACATGTATTATTCACAGTAAAATTTACAGCTCTATCCAGTCACCCGCATCCCTAAACATTCTCCCACAACATGTATTATTGACAGTAGGAATTCCAGTCTATCCAGTCAACCGCCTCCCTAAACATTCTCCCATACATGTATTAATCACAGTAGGATTTACGGTCTGTATCCAGTCACCCGCCTCCCTAAACATTCTCCCATACATGTATTATTCACAGTAGGAATTACAGTCTCAATCCAGTCACCCGCCACCCTAAACATTATCACATACATATTATTGACAGTAGGATTTACGGTCTCTATCCAGTCACATACCTCACTAAACATTCTCCCATAAATGTATTATTGACAGTAGGATTTACGGTCTCTATCCAGTCACCCGCCTCCATAAACATTCTCCCATACATGTAGTGTTGACAGTAGGATATACTGTCTCTATCCAGTCACACGCCTCCCTAAACATTCTCCCATACATGTAGTGTTGACAGTAGGATATACTGTCTCTATCCAGTCACCCGCCTCCATAAACATTCTCCCATACATGTATTATTGACAGTAGGATTTACAGGCTCTATCCAGTCACCCGCCTCCCAAAACATTCTCCCATACATGTATTATTGACAGTATGATTTACAGGCTCTATCTAGTCACCCGGCTATCTAATATTCGCCTATACATGTAGTATTGACGGTAGGATTTACGGCTCTAACCAGTCACCCGCCTCCCTAAACATTCTCCCATACATGTATTATTGACAGTAGGAATTCCAGTCTATCCAGTCACCCGCCTCCCTAAGCATTCTCCTATACATGTATTATTGACAGTATGAATTATAGTCTCTATCCAGTCACCCGCCTCCCTAAACATTTGCCCATACATGTATTATTGACAGTATGAATTATAGTCTCTATCCAGTCACACGCCTCCCTAAACATTCTCCCATACATGTATTATTGACAGTATGAATTATAGTCTCTATCCAGTCACACCCGCCTCCCTAAACATTCTCCCATACATGTATTATTGACAGTAGGAATTACAGTCTCATATCCAGTCACCCGCCTACCTAAAAACATTCTTCCTATACATGTATTATTGACGGTAGGATTTAAGGTCTCTGTCCAGTCACACCGCCTCCCAAAACATTATCCCATACATGTATTATTCACAGTTACAGTCTCTATCCCAGTCACCCCGCCTCCCTAAACATTCTCCCATACATGTATTATTCACAGTAGATTTTACGGACTGTATCCAGTCACCCGCCTCCCTAAACATTCTCCCCATACATGTATTATTGACAATAGGAATTACAGTCTCTATCCAGTCAACCGCCTCCCTAAACATTCTCCCATATATGTATTATTCACAGTAGGCTTTACGGTCTGTATCCAGTCACTCGCCTCCCTAAACATTCTCCCATACATGTATTATTGACAGTATGATTGACAGGTTCTATCTAGTCACCCGGCTATCTAAATATTCGCCTATACATGTAGTATTTACAGTAGGATTTACGGCTCTAACCAGTCACCCGCCTCCCTAAAGATTCTCCCATACATGTATTATTCACAGTAAAATTTACAGCTCTATCCAGTCACCCGCATCCCTAAACATTCTCCCATACATGTATTATTGACAGTAGGAATTCCAGTCTATCCAGTCAACCGCCTCCCTAAACATTCTCCCATACATGTATTAATCACAGTAGGATTTACGGTCTGTATCCAGTCACCCGCCTCCCTAAACATTCTCCCATACATGTATTATTCACAGTAGGAATTACAGTCTCAATCCAGTCACCCGCCACCCTAAACATTATCACATACATGTATTATTGACAGTAGGATTTACGGTCTCTATCCAGTCACATACCTCACTAAACATTCTCCCATAAATGTATTATTGACAGTAGGATTTACGGTCTCTATCCAGTCACCCGCCTCCATAAACATTCTCCCATACATGTAGTGTTGACAGTAGGATATACTGTCTCTATCCAGTCACACGCCTCCCTAAACATTCTCCCATACATGTAGTGTTGACAGTAGGATATACTGTCTCTATCCAGTCACCCGCCTCCATAAACATTCTCCCATACATGTATTATTGACAGTAGGATTTACAGGCTCTATCCAGTCACCCGCCTCCCAAAACATTCTCCCATACATGTATTATTGACAGTATGATTTACAGGCTCTATCTAGTCACCCGGCTATCTAAATATTCGCCTATACATGTAGTATTGACGGTAGGATTTACGGCTCTAACCAGTCACCCGCCTCCCTAAACATTCTCCCATACATGTATTATTGACAGTAGGAATTCCAGTCTATCCAGTCACCCGCCTCCCTAAGCATTCTCCTATACATGTATTATTGACAGTATGAATTATAGTCTCTATCCAGTCACCCGCCTCCCTAAACATTTGCCCATACATGTATTATTGACAGTATGAATTATAGTCTCTATCCAGTCACACGCCTCCCTAAACATTCTCCCATACATGTATTATTGACAGTATGAATTATAGTCTCTATCCAGTCACCCGCCTCCCTAAACATTCTCCCATACATGTATTATTGACAGTAGGAATTACAGTCTCTATCCAGTCACCCGCCTACCTAAACATTCTCCTATACATGTATTATTGACGGTAGGATTTAAGGTCTCTGTCCAGTCACCCGCCTCCCAAAACATTATCCCATACATGTATTATTCACAGTTACAGTCTCTATCCAGTCACCCGCCTCCCTAAACATTCTCCCATACATGTATTATTCACAGTAGGATTTACGGACTGTATCCAGTCACCCGCCTCCCTAAACATTCTCCCATACATGTATTATTGACAATAGGAATTACAGTCTCTATCCAGTCAACCGCCTCCCTAAACATTCTCCCATACATGTATTATTCACAGTAGGCTTTACGGTCTGTATCCAGTCACTCGCCTCCCTAAACATTCTCCCATACATGTATTATTCACAGTAGGAATTACAGTCTCTATCCAGTCACCCGCCACCCTAAACATTATCACATACATGTATTATTGACAGTAGGATTTACGGTCTCTATCCAGTCACATACCTCCCTAAACATTCTCCCATAAATGTATTATTGACAATAGGATTTACGGTCTCTATCCAGTCACCCGCCTCCATAAACATTCTCCCATACATGTATTATTGACAATAGGAATTACAGTCTCTATCCAGTCAACCGCTTCCCTAAACATTCTCCCATACATGTATTATTCACAGTAGGATTTACGGTCTGTATCCAGTCACCCGCCTCCCTAAACATTCTCCCATACATGTATTATTCACAGTATCATTTACAGGCTCTATCTAGTCACCCGGCTATCTAAATATTCGCCTATACATGTAGTATTGACAGTAGGATTTACGGCTCTAACCAGTCACCCGCCTCCCTAAAGATTCTCCCATACATGTATTATTCACAGTAAAATTTACAGCTATCCAGTCACCCGCCTCCCTAAGCATTCTCCTATACATGTATTATTGACAGTATGAATTATAGTCTCTATCCAGTCACCCGCCTCCCTAAACTTTCTCCCATACATGTATTATTGACAGTAGGAATTCCAGTCTATCCAGTCACCCGCCTCCCTAAGCATTCTCCTATACATGTATTATTGACAGTATGAATTATAGTCTCTATCCAGTCACCCGCCTCCATAAACATTCTCCCATACATGTATTATTGACAGTAGGAATTCCAGTCTATCCAGTCACCCGCCTCCCTAAGCATTCTCCTATACATGTATTATTGACAGTATGAATTATAGTCTATATCCAGTCACCCGCCTCCCTAAACATTCTCCTATACATGTATTATTGACGGTAGGATTTAAGGTCTCTATCCAGTCACACGCCTCCCTAAACATTCTCCCATACATGTATTATTGACAGTATGAATTACAGTCTCTCTCCAGTCTCCCGCCTCCATAAACATTCTCCTATACATGTATTATTGACGGTAGGATTTAAGGTCCCTATCCAGTCACCCGCCTCCCTAAACATTCTCCCATACATGTATTATTGACAGTAGGAATTACAGTCTATCCAGTCACACGCCTCCCTAAACATTCTCCCATACACGTATTATTGACAGTAGCAATTACAGTCTATCCAGTCACCCGCCACCCTAAACATTATCCCATATATGTATTATTGACAGTAGGATTTACGGTCTCTATCCAGTCACATACCTCCCTAAACATTCTCCCATAAATGTATTATTGACAGTAGGATTTACGGTCTCTATCCAGTCACATACCTCCCTAAACATTCTCCCATAAATGTATTATTGACAGTAGGATTTACGATCTCTATCCAGTGACACGCCTATCTAAACATCCTCATATACATGTACTATTGATATTAGGATTTACGGTCTCTATCCAGTCACCCGCCTCCCTAAACATTCTCCCATACATGTATTAGTGACAGTAGAATTTACTGTCTCTATCCAGTCACCCGCCTACCTAAACATTCTCCTATACATGTTTATTGACGGTATGATTTAAGGTCTCTATCCAGTCACCCGCCTCCCTAAACATTCTCCCATACATGTAGTGTTGACAGTAGGAATTACAGTCTCCCTAAACATTCTCATATACATGTATTATTGACAGTAGGATTTATGTCTCTATCCAGTCATCCGCCTCCCTAAACATTCTCCCATACATGTATTATTGACAGTATGATTTACGGTCTCTATCCAGTCACCCGCCTCCCTAAACATTCTCCCATACATGTAGTGTTGACAGTAGGATTTACGGTCTCTATCCAGTCACCCGCCTCCCACACCATTATCCCATACATGTATTATAGACGGTATGATTAACAGTCTCTAACAGTACCCGCCTCCCTAACATTCTCCATACATGCTATTCAGTAGGATTTTATACCGTCACCCACCTCCCTAAACATTTCTCCCATACATGTATTATTCACATTAGGATTTACGGCTCTATCCAGTCACCCGCCTCCCTAAAAATTCTCCCATACATGTATTATTCAAAGTAGGATTTACTGTCTCTATCCAGTCACCCGCCACCCTAAACATTATCACATACATGTATTATTGACGGTAGGATTTACGGTCTTTATCCAGTCACCCGCCTCCCTAAACATTCTCCCATACATGTAGTGTTGACAGAAGGAATTACAGTCTTCCTAAACATTCTCATATACATGTATTATTGACAGTAGGATTTAAGTCTCTATCCAGTCACCCGCCTCCCTAAACATTATCCCATACATGTATTATTGACAATATGATTTACGATCTCTATCCAGTCACCCGCCTCCCTAAACATTATCCCATACATGTAATGTTGACAGTAGGATTTTCGGTCTGTATCCAGTCACCCGCCTCCTTAATCATTATCCCATGCATGTAGTATTGGCAATAGGATTTACAATCTCTATCCAGTCTCACACCTCCATAAACATTCTCCCATACATATATTATTGACAGGATGATTTACTGTCTCTATCCAGTCACACGCCTCCCTAAACATTATCCCATACATGTAGTATTGACAGTACGATTTACGGTCTCTATCCAGTCACTCGCCTCCCTAAATATTCTCCCATACATTTATTATTGACAGTAGGATTTACGGTCTCTATCCAGTCACCCGCCTCCCTAAACATTCTCCCATACATGTATGACAGGATGCTTTACAGTCTCTAACAGAACAAGGAGGTATATGTAAATATACTTTAAAACAGAATGAAAATATGAATGCTGACAAATACACATAAAGTTATGAAGTTTCAAGCCAATCCGACTTACAGCTACACATATGGTTGGTGCCCAAAACCTTAACGCAAATATTGGACAGACAGACACATGGACAGACAGGCAGACAGAAAGTGTGGCGACTATGCACATTTATTTTGGGACATTTCGTTCACCTAGCAAGGACTATGATTTTGTACGTACCCGTGTTGGTTGTGGTTTTGGTGCCAATTTAGTGATCTCCGGATTTTCATACACATTCTCTTCACCTTTGTTGTTTTTAGCCACGCCATTTGCATCTTCATACAAATCTGCTCCTGTATTCTCGTACACTGTGGCAGAAAGCGGTAGTACACACACATATGTGACTGTCACAATGGGGAATGGGCTTATGGGATTTGAGAAACAGTGTGGCTTCTGATCAAATAGCACTGTTTCCTGATGAGAATCTATATTGCTTGTTAGAAACATGAAGGGTGTTGAATGGTGAACATGTCAAAGAGTGCAGATCCTGATCAGACTGCGTATGCAATGGCTGATCTGAATCTACACTGGTCACAAAGCAAAACCAATAAGCCCCATTTCTCCAGTATCAGCCACATGTGAAGAACATCAGGCTATCATCTTTCCATATCAAGTTATCAGGCAAGGCTAGAAAACGCCCATCGGTAGTAATTCCGAGGCACCCTGAGGAATTCCTACCGTTTCAAAGACGAGCCTGATAAATATGAGGTAACTCCCCATTGGACATCTCGTTACCTGCCACAGCAACACAGGCTTCTACCTGTACTAACCCGTGTATTGCCATATATGAGTGAACTCCCCATTGGACAGCTACCTATCTGACACAGCAACCCAGGCATCAGATAACTCCCCATTGGACATCTCGTTACCCGCCACAGCAACACATCCTTCTACCTGTACTAACCCGTGTATTACCATTTATCAGGTAATTCCCCATTGTACAGCTAGTTACCTACCCGTGTATTGCCATATATCAGATAACTCCCCATTGGACATCTAGTTACCCGCCACTGCAACACATGCTTCTACCTGTACTAACCCGTGTATTACCATATATCAGGTAACTCCCCATTGGACATCTAGTTACCTGCCACAGGAACACATGCTTCTACCTGTACTACCCGTGTATTACCATATATCAGGTAACTCCCCACTGGACATCTAGTTACCTGCCACAGCAACACAGGCTTCTACCTGAACTAACTCGTGTATTGCCATATGTGAGGTAACTCCGCATTGCACATCTCGTTACCTGCCACAGCAACACAGGCTTCTACCTGTACTAACCCGTGTATTACCATATATCAGGTAACTCCCAATTGGACATCTAGTTACCTGCCACAGCAACACAGGCTTCTACCTGAACTAACCCGTGTATTGCCATATATCAGGTAACTCCCCATTATTGGACAGCTAGTTACCTGCCACAGCAACACATACTGCTACCTGTAATAACCCTGTGTATTGCCATATATCAGGTAACTCCCCATTGGACAGCTAGTTACATGCCACAGCAACACAGGATTCTACCTGTACTAATCCTGTGTATTACCATTTATCATGTAACTCCCCATTGTACAGCTAGTTACCTGCCACAGCAACACAGGCTTCTACCTGTACTAACCCATGTATTACCATATATCAGGTAACTCCCCATTGGACAGCTAGTTACCTGACACAACAGCACAGGCTTCTACCTGTACTAACCTGTGTATTGCCATATAGCAGGTAACTCCCCATTGGACAGCTAGTTACCTGACACAGCAGCACAGGCTTCTACCTGTACTAACCCTGTGTATTGCCATATATCAGGTAACTCCCCATTGGACAGTTAGTTACCTGACACAGGAACACTGAGTACTACGTCAGTGCCTTTTGATAACAAGTTTCACATTTGGCTCGGAATTCATATGCATTTCCAACCTTTGCCTGATGAACTTTGTATCAACATACACTACATACTGGCATTGAACGTCATTTTATATTGTCATGCTTCAAGTCTGCACACTAAGTTGTGAGTTGATGCAAGAAGAGCTTGTATGTCTATCATACCTGTCATAAAGTGAAAGTTCCATTTACAACAAAAATGCCAGAGGTCACAATATACGCCCATCGAGGCACCGTCAATGAAATTCAGAAGAAAAACAAAGCGATCGCCGAGGTGTGTCTCACCCACTAAACGAGGCGATCGTCATGACGTTCAACGTCACCAAGGTCAAGCTCACAGTATGAGGAAGTCCAAAGATTATTGATACAAAGGACACGGTCACCAAGGTCAAGGTCACACAAATGACACTGGGTGGATAGCCATCAAAGTGAGGAAGGAAGCTAATTGTGAAGTTTGGTATGGATCCAACTAACGGATCAAAAGTTTGTTTGTGTATTGGTGTTTAATGACCTATCAACAGCTATGGTCATTTAAAGCTGGCCCAATGGGTTTGCTTCCGCATTTAACCTGCTGCATTGGGGGAATGGAATATTTACATCAAAATAAATACATATACAGCCCTGAAATTAGAATAACCTGACCTGGTGGCAGGTCCATACAACACCAAAGTCACTTGGCGCCTTCCCCTAAAAGTAATAGGAGTACGAATTATTGTATTATACATATAAGGTCTCTGGTCGGGATTCCAGTAAGGATGAATCCCGAACTTTATTTTGGACATTTGGACGTACATCAAAAATTATTGACACAAAAGTCAAGGTCACCGAGGTGACGGTAAGGTCACTGGAATGACACATAATGGATACTAGTAGCTATAAATGTCATGTGAGGAAGCTATTTATGAAATTTGGTAAAGATATGACTATCAGATCAAGGTGAATATCAGCCAAATTACACCGGTAGATATCCATCAATATGAAGAGACTAACGAATCAACAGATATTCAACAAGTGGAAGTACGTATAAATTATTGACATGAAGGTCAAGGTCATCAAGGTCACAGTCACCTGAATGAGAGACTGGGTGGATAGCAATCAATGTGAGGAAGCTATTGATGATGTACTTTTGTTCTTTTTTTTAGCTTGGATATGTATTTATTCTCCACGTAATAGGTATGTGGTCGGTCAGGAGACATCCATAACAAACCGTTCAGTTGTGTACATGTATATAAAAAATTAATATTTTATAATACATACAATAAAATAAACATAATGAAAATGTGTCCCAAACATATGTATACCAAGAAAAATACTTACAATATGGGGTTTGATTGAACATGAAATAAAGAATATGTAAGGGTGGTGGCTGGTTAACTATACATGTATTACGATACTGTATTAATATATATTTGTCGTTGATAGTACCTCTGTTTATTAGTTATTCATTCAAGGGTGTTGTGCATTCAGGGATATATGATAAATGAAGTTCCGTAAAGGTTCCGACTAACGATCAGGAGGTATTCAACATTTGGAAATATGTACAAAATTATTGACACAAAGGTTAAGGTCATCAATATGAAGGTCAATGTTACCCAAATGACAGTGGATGGATAGCCATCAATGTGAGAAAGCTATTGATGAAGTTTGGTAATGATCCGATTAACGGATCAAGAGATATGGGCAATTTAACTACGTCCGCCATTTCATCAATATACACTAGACGCAAAACCATTCAGCCCCATTTCTCCAGTCACAGCCAAAATATACATATAGTCCGGGCGTCAAAGAGGGTATTATTGGATGATCATGCATTAGCGCGAAGTTTTATTGCATTTTCGTGATTACCAACCAATACTATTTAATATTCCGTCGGGTGCCACTCTGGCACCCTTGAGCATTTTGAATAATTTGCGTAAATCCAAGATGGCCACCGAATTTCCGTATATTTCATATAAGTGCTATTTTTCTGACCTCTAGGTAGCTATGTTTCGTTTTTTTACCCGTTGACTAGATTGAGAAAGTGTTCGAGTTAAATTAACATAGTAACATTTATGTAATTCAAGATGGCCGCCAAAAATAAATATTATCAAGAAACAATTTAACAATCTCCTATCCTTGACAACCATCGACCATTTTGAGTGTTTTAATATAATATATTCACGGTGCCCGGCACATAACAATGTTTGAGGACGTGTATGAGGTAAATATGGTATTGCCTCCGTTGGATAAATCCAAGATGGCCGCCTAATTCCTATATTCTCTATATTTACGCACATTTGCGGTTTCCTCCGGGAAAAGAAAACCGATATCGGAAGCGGCACTCCATCGCTTAGTTACTTCACTTAGTGCGACAACGCGCCATTTGTTTTAGCAGAAGTTTGCTACGCGTTTCCCGATTTCCAGTTTACAGACACATGTACGCTGCATATCCGGCCACCTACATGATGGAAGAGGGTAACAAGAAGGGTAATAATGCTTAATGTACATACACTAGTGTTTTCACCACGTTGTTGTGACCGTTTGAGCTGCACTATTGCTATTTGTTGATGATTTCAACGTTGTTTACAACCAATAACATTCAATGTTCTACCTCCAACACAAATATCCTGGAAAAAACATAAAAATCAATATATAGCCCACCTCCCCTCGCAAAAACTTTCGGAGGTGTCAATATTATAAGGTAACCAACACCAACCACGATCAGTGCGTACAAAGCAAACATACCTTCCCGAATGTGCGGCGACATCCGGCGATCCAATTGGGGTACCTTTACGTCATCACTAATTATTTCAATTTAAAATATACAGTGTGCTCAAAAAGTTGCAACGTGTTCTGAACACATGTATATTTGCCTTTCAGATTGATGTTCCATTATGGATGACTGTATCTTCGATTGTGGTGATACGCAGGCTGGGAAACCGTTAATTACCGCAGGCCCGGATCGGGTACGAAGCATAATCGAGGCGAGCAAAGCCCGACAAGACGGCAAACACGAAGCGTTTGAAAGAAGATCAAATGCAGGCGAACTGAAATACCATAAGAACTGTGTTTCGTCGTACACATCACGTTCGCACATAGACAAATATTTGAAACGTTTGAGTGCTGTTTCTAGTAATTATGAAAACGCGCCGTCAAGCAAGCGATTGCGCAGCTTCGAAACAAAACATTTTGACTTTAAACTACACTGTTTATTTTGTGGCGAAAACTGTTTAATGGACTATGACAGAAAGAATCCTACTCGATGGAGACGGACTGTGTTGTGTCGAACGACAGACCGTGGTGAACAACAAACATTCAAGGACGCGATTCTCGATAAATGCGAATCCCGCCAAGATGAACACGGGATTCAGGTTAAGGCACGCGTACTCGGTGCATTTAGTGATTTGCATGCTGCAGACGCGAGATATCATGACGATTGTAGAAAATCTTTCATGTCAGCCCGATCTGTCTCAACCGCAGCGCAATCTGCGGAGCATATTAATGAAGTTGAACCCGCAATAATGTCTACAATTACGTCTCTGAAACGTGACATGTTACACATCTGGGATTCAGTAGAAGTGCATAAGTTATACAAAGAGCATGGTGGCGAGCTCTGTTCTCGTCGAACATTATTGTCCAAGTTATCCGATATACTTGGTTCCGATATTTTGATTCTGTCTGGAGCTGGCTTCGCAAGTTTGATACTGTTTCGCAATAAAGCATCTACGGTATCAATTGAATAGCCTCAGATGAAGACGACACCTCATACGTGTCACTACAACGACTCGCTAAGACGATTTCTGAAGAATATAAACAGTTATCATCCGAATGTAACACTTACCAAACTAGAATGAACATTGATATTGCGCTGGAGTCTGTGAGTCCCAATCTACACTCATTACTGTCCAAAATTCTGAGAAACTAAACCATTCACTTCCGGGAGCTCTTATAGGAAACATGTTAACTAATGCTATCACCAAACCACCTACCCCACGTCAAGTATGACTGTGCGTACTAGTCAGCCGTAAAAGTCTCATAAAGCATATGTATGACTATGGTGTGACTTGTTCTTACGATGAAGTAAACAGGTTCAAGACATCAGCGGCAAAGGCAGCAGCTATATTCATTCGCGAACAAGTGGGGTTGCAAGCAGTGGCCTTGTTCAAGTTATTGCGGATAATTGTGATGCCGACATTTCTTCGCAGAACGGACTTGTATCTACCAATTCCCTTGCAGTGCTTCTAACCGCTAAGGATGACACGACACAATCTACACGCCATGAAGAACCTGCCATGAGGCGAGTGACCCGTGACGAGAGGAAAATACCTGTAGCTGAAGATGTTCCGGTTGAACGATACATAGGCCCTAAGAAGCCCGCGATGCCAACCAGTGGAGCAAAGCGCAGCGTATTACCTATCCGCATATTGGCCCACCAGTCGGTACAGCTTGCAAGAATTCACGATTTGGATTTCTCGTTCCTGAAGGCAATCGCATGCTCATCTGACCAGAATGTACCAGAGTTCGCTGGTTTCAATACGAAGCTCTGCAGAGAAAGTGGACAGGTTGTTCAACCAGCAACGAAGGCCATATATACACCACTAATCGATATGGATCCTGCCGACCACGACACAATGCTGACTGCTATGGTGGAGGGACAGCGCCTGACAAAGGATTGTGGGCAATCAATCATAGTTTTCACCAACGATCAGCAACTTTAATTTACAGAGTAGTAGTTGATGTTACATGGGTGTATCTGCAGAAGTTCTCGCAGTTCATACCACGGTTGGGCGGGATGTACACATTGATGAGTTTTGTGGGATGCGTTGGACACCTGATGGCGGACAGTGGTCTCGAAGATGTAATGAATTCTGCGTTCGGGGGTGTCGCTCATATGCTCAGCAGACGCATATGCTCAGATATGCGCTAGGACATGGATTACATGGTATCATTGGAATTACGTTACAGCCGTCAACACTGAAGAAATGGGCATACAGCATGCATACCTGTAGTCGATTGATCCAGGATCTGACAGATGTGTCAGATGGATACGCCGATACAGAGGTTGTCACACACAAGGAAGAGATGCCCTCGCGTATGCGTCTGGATGCTGCAGACAGAGCAAAGATAAGAGATAAGCTACAGGCATCCATCGATCCCATGAATCATACAGACCACTCTGACGGTGTCGTCAATAGTATCACAGGCAGAGAATGTGAACGCGCAAAACGCCGTAGAAATAGGACAATCCCAGATGCGGTCCTTCGAAGAAAGCCTGCCAACATGATGTAATGCTGCTTTGTCCAAGAAAGTTGTCACAATGGCAGTGATGCGAAAAGTTCTCCGAATCGGGTCGACAGATATATGTGATGTTAACATCATATATTCACGAGTCATGGGCTTCCAACATTCTCGTGAAATCAATGTACACGACATACTAAAGTATGAACTTGCGCCAGTCCCAACATCAATGTTCGATGAAAAAGGGGATATGCGTATCTCGAAATCGAAGTCGGCCCTGAAAAAGAACATACAAGTGGAAGTCTCCTGCAGACTGGGTATCCAACCGGATGTTACTGTCGTTGATAGGTCCGCAATTCTCTGGATACTGCATTGGCCCAATAAGGGAACTGTACGTGATTTTGTCGATAATTTCACAGTTTACATCTTGGCGAAGAACAAGACATCTGATATATATGTGGTGTTTGACGGGTACCATGACTTCAGCATCAAGAGTGGGACACGGTTTGCTAGAGCTGGAAAGCATGCAAGCAGACGTCATAGGCTATCCATGAACACTCCACTGCCGCCGCAGAATGTGGTCTTAACTGTGACGGAAACTAAAGTGCAACTTATTGACCTGATATGCGAACAGTTGACAGAGGCTCGACGAGGAAGTAAGAGCAAACACAGACTCGTCATTACAGGTTCCGATCCTACACCAGTAGAAATACACCACGGAATTCAACTGCCACGCAGGGACCTTCTCAACACACAAGAAGAGGCCGACGTCATTATGATACAGGACGTGCATTGGTTGATATCGGCGCTACAGTAGAAAAACACAAAGACATCGTGAAATATTTACCAGCTGTACATGCCCTTACTGGCTGCGACACAGTGGCACAGTTGTGGGGTAGGGGGGGGGGGGGAACTGCTAAAAAGACACTGGTTGCGGGTCAAGTTCTGCACTCACTTGGTGAAGAGAATGCAGCCATTACTGACGTGATTAACGAAGCAACTAAATTTATCGCCGCATGCTATGGCAGCAAGAAAACGACTCGCATGTCTGATGTTCGGCAAGAGGTGTGGTCCACAAAGATGTCGAAACCAAAGCTCACGAAAACACCTGATCTGAAAGCTCTGCCACCCACCACAGAGTAATTTGAGCAAAATTTACGGCGTGCACATATCCAGACAGTAATACGGAAGTTTGCAGCCAATTCAACACCACCATCATTGGATCCAACCCAATGTGGATGGACACGTAATGAAGTATCGAAATCACTTATTCCCATGATGCTGCCACCAAATGTCCCTCTCGCCCCTCCTGAGGTCCTGGAGATGATTCGATGTGGATGTTCCTCGCAGAGACCATGTTATACTGCGCTATGCCGCTGTACAGCTGCCAAATTATCGTGCACCATGTTCTGCACATGCCGGGGAGAAACTGTTTGCCAAAACGATCGTACAAAACAGCTGCTGCCTATGCTGAAGATGACGATTCTGATCATGATACTGAGTGAGATCAGAAGCACTACATACATACATACCTAAATTCAGTTGGTTTGGCATATATCATTGAAAATACCTCGTTTTGAAATGCTGACCAGTAACCATGATGTTCCAAACTGTCTGCGTGTATGACTACGTGGCATATGTACATTGACATATTTTATCATGCGACCACCACGTGCACAGTGCCAGTGTATGTATAGACATGTTGAAGTATCATGCAAGTATGTGCTAAATTATGACTACTGCATATTTGGCACATTTCGCATGCATCCTGTACGTATCTAACTGAGAAAAGTATCCAACAACAGTAAATCCTTTGGTATAAAAGTAAGGATTTTCAATTCACTATGATATGATGGTTTACGTCTCAGATGTGTTCGCGGTAGCAATATGAGAAACAGATTAGCACATTTTGAAAAAAATTTGCGGCCATCTTGGATTTATGTAAGTGCGGCAATAAACATGTGTACTGCATACATTGTTTCACATGTTGGTGTGTGCCACACACCGTGAAGTAAAACGCATACAATTATATAATTATGTATGTCAATGATAGGCGACATATTTTTATTTTTTTGTTAGACAATATTGATTTTTGGCGGCCATCTTGACAATATATAGCTGAGACAATGTTGAAAAGAGTCGAAAATGTTCCTAAACAAATCCACGGGTCCGAAAATCTGATTATACCAATGTATTAACTCCGACAAATAGCACTTGGAGCAATTAAATAAAACGAAATATTAAACTGGCAGCCATCTTGGATTTATGCAGATTATTAAAAATGCTCAAGGGTGCTGGAGTGGCACCCGGCGGAATATTTAATAGTATTGGTTGGTAATCACGAATATGCAATAAAACTTCGTGCGGACCCTAATGCACGCTTTTCTTACTGACGCCCGGACTAATACCTGTGTCCTGGGCTGCACCTTTCTTGGCTTTTCCACCCTTTGTTTTCTTGTTGGCTGTAGGTAGAAAATACAACACATGATGTCGGCATACCTATAATGGTGTGAAAATTTCTTACGAGATATCAGTAACACTGATGAACATACCCTGAAACACAGTCTGCACCAAGAAACAAACAAAACGAAAATTTGCCAACACATTAAAAGTGTTTTGACCTTGTGACTGTGTGAGTGAGTCACATAATGAAAAGATGGAATATGACAAATAACTACATGAAGTGTTTCAGACCAATGTGACATACGATAACAGAGATAGTTAGTAGCCAAAAACTTTAACGCAAATCTCGGTCAGACACACGGACGTACAGAGTGGCGACTATAATTTCTAAGTCATTTGACATTATCCTTCAGAACAGGGGCCTCGTGGTTATGGTGTAGAATGAAACAAAAATGCAGAAAGTCTGATTGATGTACCCCTCAAAAATATCAACGCCAACAATAACTTACATGTTGGTGTCTATATTTGCCCCATGAATGTATTTTCGGGGCACATAACTAGGGATGATGACAAATAAGCATATAATCTCCAGTTGTGGGTGAGACAACCGCCACACCTTGCTGGCTGTGATTGGTATTTCACACATACATTGCCCTGATAATCTTCCATCATGTCTTCACAAATACGTTTGTTATTTTGTGTATTGGTGTTTAATGGCCTATCAACAGCTAAGGTCATTTAAGGCCGGGCCTACGGGTTCGATCCCATATTTAACCTGCTGCATTGGGGAAAAATCCCAAAATCAGAACGGAATATTTACATGGAAAAAAAATTCAGCCCTGAAATTAGAATAAACTGACCTGGTGCCAGGTCAATACCACACCAAAGCCACTTGGCCCCTTCCTCTAAAAGTAATATTAAGATTACGAATAATCGTAATACTCACATAAGGGGTATAACCAGATTCATCTTTCACATACAAGAATGTCAACGACATACTTGAAGGTCAAACCAGATCTCTGGTCAGGATTCCGATAAGGGTGAACCCCGATCGTTAACTTACCCATCACATACTCCCACCTGCCACCCACTCACAAATGTGTGGAAGTGACTGGAGCAATTTGGTTTACGGTCTTTGCGGCCAGTGTAATCCAGATCAGCCTGTGCATCCGCACAGTCTGATTAGGATCTACACTGTCCACCATTCCTTCCATCAATGAAACACCCGTCATGCTACTAACAACAATATAGTTGATATCAGGCTGCAGGAGTGTGCTATTTTATCAGGATCCCCCTATACACACTCACAGATCCCATAATCTCCATTTCTCCGGTCACAGTCACATTTCTGCATGAATTACCTTTCTTCTCCTTGGGCTTCTTTTCCTTCTTTCCATCTAGGTAAAAAGACATATAAAAGTATATTATAATACTTTACAGCATGATAAATAACAGCCATCAGTGGTTGCGCTATCCTCAACTACAGTAGCACTTTTCTACTGGTCACATATATGTACTTTACCAATATATACGCATACACTACCAAAATTGTACAATTTCTATACAATATGCATATAATAATAACGGATGGTATGTTTGTACTGTACATACCAACCAATAATGTATATATATATATCATTCAATTTGTTAGTTTATACATTCTAGTCTGTTTGCATTGCATACATGTCGTATATTTGTATACAGGTGTCTTGTTAATTTTGTATCCCATTTCCAGTAGGTGTACGGTACGCTCATAACATATCCGTACAAATCCTGATATACGTATGGATATGTACATTTATACAATGTCCATAGAGTCAGTTTGTTTTATGTAAACAAACAAATGGTATTATACGATGGTACGGTACAAATGTACCGATATTATACGGTATGCTCATTAAATATACCAATATTGTGCGCATATACGAATACGATATTTATACATACAATAGGTAACCAGCAGCAAAGCGCTTCTGTTGGTGGACATGAATGGGCTGATGGACAGAATAATCAACTTGATGGACAGAACAATCCACTTGATGGACACAACAATCAACTTGATGGGCACAATAATCAACTGCACTTCGCATATTTAACATTAGAAGGAAGCATCATGAATCGCACCTGTGTCTATTTGGCAAAAAGTTTTAGTAACTACAGAACAAAATTGTAAAATTCAAAACCCCTAAAGGTAATAAGGCAGCTACATATCAATTAACATCTACCTGATTATGTTCACCAAGATGTATGGATTACAATATTGTAAAGATTGACGCCTGCAACGGGAGATTATCCGGAGCTGTTTTGTAACATGTACGTTCCTGCTTATGAACAGGGTATATATATCCCTATCCTGTTAGTCGACTAAAAGTTAGTATACAGCCTTACATTGTATACTAAAGTGGACCTTGTTTGCGAATAAGGCGGACTTACAATTCTGCAGTTTAATAGTTAACTTTTAATTTGGACTTTCGAGAAGATGGGTTTATCCCGATTAAAGTGGCAACAAGTGATAAAAGTGTACACTATGGTATTTGACACTGAAATAGTGTACGGTCCGCACTATGGGATCAAGGTCTGCACTGTGGTGTAGCCACGACTACCACAGTCAAAGTGACACATGTGTTGTAACCACGACTGCCGCAGTCAGAGTGACACATATGTTGTAACCATGACGACCGCAGTCAGAATGTCACATGTGTTGTAACCACGACTACCGCAGTCACAGTGACTCATGTGTTGTAACCTTGACTACTGCAGCCAAGACTACCACAAGTCAGTGAGACACATGTGTTATAACCACGACTACCACAGTCAGAGTGACACATGTGTTGTAACCACGACTACCAGTCAGAGTGACACATGTGTTATAACCACGACTACCACATTCAGAGTGACACAGCTATTGTCACCACGACTACCACAGTCAGTGTGACATATATGTTGTAACCACAACTACAGCAGTCAGTGTGACACATGTGCTGTGAGTACGACTACAGCAGTCAGAGTGACACATGTGTTGTAGCCATGACGACCACAGTCTGTGTGACACATGTGCTGTAACTACGACTAGAGCAGTCAGTGTTACACATGTGTTGTAACCACGACTACAGCAATCAGTGTCACACATGTGTTGTAACCATAACTACCACAGTCAGAGTGACACATGTGTTGTAACCACAACTACAGCAGTCAGTGTGACACATGTATTGTAACTATGACTACAACAGTCAGAGTGACACACGTGTTGTAGCCATGACGACCGCAGTCTATGTGACACATGTGTTGTAACTACGACTACAGCAGACAGTGTTACACATGAGTTGTAACAACGACTACCACAGTCAGAGTGACACACATGTTTAATCATGACGACCGCAGTCAGTGTGACACATGTGTTGTAACCACAACTATAGCAGTCAGAGTGACACAGCTGTTGTAACCACGACTATCGCAGTCAGTGTGGCACATGTGTTGAAACCACGACTACCAAAGTAAGAGTGACACATGTGTTGTAACCATGACTACCGCAGTCAGTGTGACACACGTGTTGTAACCACGACTACCGCAGTCAGAGTGACATATGAGTTGTAACCAGGACTACCACGGTCAGAGTGACACACATGTTGTAACCATAGACAGTACCTTTCTTGTTCTGTCCTTTCTTATCCGGCTGTCTTCCTGTCCGAAAGAGAAAAAACAAGTTAACCATAAACAAGGAAATCGTTATCATTAAACTAATCCCTTCGCTGGCAGCCTTGATAATAAAAAGAAACAGCATAAACTAACATGTTTGCCTTATACAAGGTGAACATAAGTCGTCAGTGACCGTGACCTTGGGCGGTCGGACGTGGGTCGTTTACAAAACAAAGTACCATCCCTAGACACACAGTGTCGCCAAATCTAATCAAAATCGGTGAAGCGGTTCATGAGTTATTAACAAATGAAAGGTGTTACTAATGTATGTATGTATGTACGGACGCACGCACGCACGCACGCACGCACGCACGCACGCACATACAAACATGGACTAACGCTATATCCCATATTGCCTATCGGCGAGGGGATAATAACTGGAATGCATTTTAATTAGTTGATTTGCAGACCAATCAAATCGTCACAAAATGACGGACGGACGGACGGACGGACGGACGGACGGACATTTGGGAGTTATGAGCTATTTGTTCTTTAAAAGATCAAAGGAATAGCTCCTAAATTTCAATAGAATTACGAGCTAACTGAATAATACAAAGGAATATTTTGTTCCTAACCCCGCCCGTAAGCTCCTAAACCCCCGATGTTGGCCCGGACGGACGGACGGACGGACATCTAAAAGCCCCCTCCACTATCGTGGTGGAGCATACAATTCTAGAGAATGGTCATTTAAGAAATAACCGGTGACAGTGGTATGCATAAAACATATATGTTATCGTTTTTGGTGCAAAATACATCGTCTAAACGTTGTTCAGAAAGGTTTGGATATCACGTCACACCCGGAATGTCGTCATCAACACACACTTTTGAATAATTCCTCAGGCTGTCTGTGTGTAATGACATCACCATTGGCCGCGCATCTGATGAGAGGTTTAGGGAAATGTAGGTCAAAGCACAGATGGAAAAGTCTATCTAACTATTTTGTTAACACACATTTGTTTATGTCATAGGTCCGAGTATTACAACGCAGCCCAAAATAGCAGGTGTGTGAGGAAAGTTCACCAACAGTGACTATACGTACCCTTCGTTACATTGGTTTTATCCACAACAGAGTACACAGAGTTTGGATCCATGTTTGCCAGCGGTGGCTTCGTGCTTTTGTTGACCTCCGAGTACACATTGTTGTCTCCAGCACTGGTGCTTGGCATTGCTATCAACATGTGTTAATAATTATAGGTTACCAGTACTTCATTTGTTTGTGGACATATGCACAAGTTCCGCAGTGTGCTAAAGTGGCACAATATCATTGTGCGGCGGAACGAGTGGCATAGATCCACATACAAATCAAACTAGAAAATATGGTAAGTTGATACACTTATAACTGTTACAAAAGTTTCAAAAAATAAACAGGCAGACTGACAGACAGACGGACATATGATAAGTTGGAAGTGTAGTTGTATTAATATATATAAAAAATAAACAGACAGGCGGACGGACGTACGATCAGTAGTGTGCATGTGTGCAATATGCAAATATTAGCTGAAGGCAAACAAAAAATATAGGTGATTTGAGAAACTTTTACAAAAATATTCAAACAAAATAAACAGAAAAATGGATGTACGATCAGTAGCGAAGGTAATTGTATTAATGTGAAAGGATGTATCGTTACTAAGTAATGCATGTGTACAATATGAAGATATTAGCTGAAGGCAAACAGAAAATAGGAATGGACGCTTGTCCACAAGCGCATGTGTATCCTCCTCCCCGCCTACAGGCAGCCACTAAAAACATAAAGGGAGATAACTAATATGCTAGTAAGGTGAGAGTTGTCGTTCTTGCATGAGACTCACCTTTGGGTTAAGGTTTTATGCAATTGTGAAATATCATGAACATATTCCAAAGAGTAATCAAGTTTTGGATTGACGGAAAATCAATCTGCGAACAAAAAAAAGATAACTAAAAAATTAGTGAGGCAAGAGTTATCATTATTTTGTGCAACACTCCTTTGTGTCGTTGTATATGCATGTGTGAAGTTTCTTGAACATATTCCAAAGATTATTCAAGTTATGCTCCGAACAAGAAATAAATGGGAAAACAACAAAGAGACAACTTGAAAATTAGAGAGGCATGAATTGTCATTATTATGTGGTACACACCTTTGTGTCATGGCCTATGCATGTGTGAAGTTTCCTGAAAATATTCCGAAGGATATTCGAGTAATGCTTCGAACGAAAAATCAGTGCACAAACAAACAAAGGGAGATACTTCGAAAATTAGTGTGGCACGAGTTGTCATGCTTGTGCATGACACACACTTCGGTCGTGGTCTATGCATGTGGGAAGTTTCATGAAAATATTCCAAAGGGTGTTCCAGTTATGCTCCAGACAAGAAATCAGTACGCAAAAAAAACAAAGGAAAATACTTCGAAAATTTGTACGCAAGAATTGTCATTCTTCCGCGCGGCACACCTCTGGATCGTGGTCTACGCATGTGTGATGTTTCGTGAAAATATTCCAAATGGTGTGTGAATTATGCTCTCAAACAGGAAATCAGTGCCCAAGAAAAAGAGAGATAACTAAACAATTAGCGATGCAAGAGTCGTCATTATTGCGTGTGACACACCTTTGGGTCGTGGTCTATGAATGTGTGAAGTTTCATGAAAATATTCTAAAGGGTGTGAGTTATGCTCCGGACACGAAAACAAAGGGAGATAACTAACATTAGCGATGCAATAGTTGTCATTCTTATGTGCGACAATAAGGTGTTTGAGCTATGCTACGGACATGAAACCAGGGAGCAAAAAAACAAAGGGATAACTAAAAAATTAGCGATGCAAGAGTTTTCATTCTTGCGCGCGGCACACCTATGTGTCGTGGTCTATGCATGTGTGAATTTCTGCTCCGGACAAGAAGTGTCTGCAGCGGATGCGGACAATTTTCGTCTGGGGGATACACTTATAGGTGATTTGAGAAGCTCTTACAAAAACATTAAACCAAAATAAACAGCTGGACAGACAGACAGACAGACAGACAGACAGACAGACAGACACAGACAGACAGACAGACAGACAGACAGACAGACAGACAGACAGACAGACAGACAGACACAGACAGACAGACAGACAGACAGACAGACAGACAGACAGACAGACAGACAGACAGACAGACAGACAGACAGACAGACAGACAGACAGACAGACAGACAGACAGACAGACAGACAGACAGACAGACAGACAGACAGACAGACAGACAGACAGACAGACAGACATACAGACAGACAGACAGACAGACAGACAGACAGAAGACAGACAGACAGACAGACAGACAGACAGACAGACAGACATACATACATACAGACAACAGACAGACAGACATACATACATACAGACAGACAGACAGACAGACAGACAGACAGACAGACAGACAGACAGACAGACAGACAGACAGACAGACAGACAGACAGACAGACAGACAGTTACATGTACAAGTAAATAAAAAAGTGAATATTTTGTTTGTGAAATAATATAAATCGTATTGTGATATGGTTTAGACAAGGTATATACATGCTGACAAGATGGCGTCGCGGGACGACAGCCGATAAGTGTCAGTTTAAATTCAATATTGTACAGCTTACAGAACATTATCAGCAATGTAGTTGGCATGTACAGACGGAGAAATGAATAAGATTCCGACGATCATGCTCAAAATACCTATGAGAACGTGTGTTACCGTGTCTACACCATATATCAGAAACTCTACACCATATCACGATGCAGTTTTCGAAAAGAATCGGTAAAGTATTATTTTTAAGTTGTGCACCTATTTAACTATTACCAGCAAACAATAGTAAATAAGCAAGCAAGTTCACTTCCAATTAAACTGTATTGTTAGCTGTCAGTCCATGATTCCTACATTATGTTTGTTTGTTGGTGTTTAACGGCCTATCAACAGCAAAGGTCATTTAAGGCCGGGACAATGGGTTTAGTCATAAATCACATATATTAACTGTACAAATCGGGGAAAAATCCCAAAATCATAACTGAATATTTATAATAAGAAAAATATATATTCAGCCCTGAGATCAGAATAATCCTGATCTGATGCCAGTGTGCTCGCCACACCAGAATCACCAACGATAAACACGTACCTGACGGCCAAACTATTCGGCCAGTAAAACACCGTATACGACATGCATCTCACAAACAGTATCGATCCTGATTAATAAAGATGTGTGTTTAATAAAGATCAGTAAACCATGCAAGGTAAAACCAGTTTATATGAAGATTGTTATTAATGTGTTACTAACCGTAACGTGGCTAGCTAATTCTAACATAACATGACCCACTCGATTCTCTGATGAGAAAAATCTTCTCATTTCACGCAAAAACGTCTTTCAGTTCAGCCATCTTGTAAAAATAACGTTTTTATTTTAGAAACAAAGAACGTGATTTATTTCTTGCGCGGTAAGAACCGGAAGTAAAAAAGGGATAGCAATGAGAGAAATAGATAATTGGATCTATAAAAAATGATTAAATCGTAATTTTTATTTCGTGTACATATCTATAGTATATATTTCAACAAACAAGGCCTTTAAAAAAAGCCTGTGCGCTCTCAATTACCTTTATTGGCTACATCTGAATGGCTACAGCGGTGACAGCAGACAACATTTCAGACAAAACCAAAATTCTAAACTTATTACCATTGAAAAGTACAACCCAGTTTGTCACATTTACCGACCAACTTAATTTCACAATATTCAAGTGTCGAAAGATTGCGAAGACACTCATTCCGAACATGTTTAAAGCTGCTTATTTGTTCGTGAACATTTTAAAATCGGCCAAGTCGTCATTCTTTTGCAAACCCAGATGGACATTTGTAGGGCATTTGCCGTCCGTGGCAGTTTTATTGAAATAACTTAATGATTTGACGGATTTTCGTGAAATAAAAAGTAAGCTCACTTCTAAACAACTGTTTGGGATAGTTTTATGGAATACAAATATAAGTTGGGTGTGTTTTGATAGCAATACATATTGGGCAGCATTCCACGAAACAGACAGTAGACTCTAACGGAGAAACTCTTACAACGGCTATACGTACCCTTATCCCACTTGGTTTTATTCACGAAAGAATACACGGTGTCAGGATCCATGCCTGGCGACGGCGGTGGGGCCGAGTTATTGGTCTTGTTAACCTCTGCATATATATAGCTGTTGGCTCCCGCACTGCTGCTGGGTGTGGCGGCTGCCAGAAAATAATATCGTCCAGTTGAGTTTGTACAGAATGATTGGAAACATGCCATGTGATTTTTTGACCCAACATCATATGTTTTTTCATGACATATATTTACAGAAACTGTATGTTCTGTAAATGACGTTGGAAGATAACAAAATTTCCACAGCAAATGTGGAATTCAAATTTCGACGTCATTTAAGAAAAAATATTGTAACCTTTGTAAATATTTTTCATGAGATATCGCACATGTTCTTAGATGAAATGGGGCTTATGGGATGTATGGTCGTCGATCTGCTAGAACATTCATGCAGCCTGATCTATACTGCTATATAGAATCATAATGTACGTACTACTGATAGAATGGTGAGCAGTGTAGATCCGGATCAGACTGTACGGAGGCACACGCTGATCTCGATCTGCATTGGTCGCAAAACCCATAAGCCCCATTTCTCCATGAAGTGGCGGAGAGTATAAACCTTGATCAGACTGCGCCTTATGTGCACATTGATCTTGGCCTACACAGAGCACAATCATGAGCGTGTATACAAATAGGTTATTTGTCTTGTATGTGGATAAATGTTCGAGTTCTGCAGAGTGAAAATATTGCTTGACACAGGAAAGGCAATATCTTGGCACAGAGGAATTAGCGCATATGACAACATACATGGCAAATAACATGTATTTATAATGATAAGTAGCTCACCAACAAATGTGTATAGATAGCATAAAGCGTTATGTCCAGATCCAAAGTAAACTTGGTAGAACAATCTTCGCTGACAAAGACAATTCGAAATGAAAGTTGTTTCACAGTTGAATTATAACGGAACAAAGATAATACATAAATATGACATAAGATTGGGACTGAAAGGATTTTATCAAACAAGAGGCCCAAATGGGCCAGTATCGCTCACCTTCAATTATTATCCCCATTATCAAGTAAATCATAAATGGCACAGACTGTCGATTATATATACCAAGTTCCATCAGTGTCTGCAAGTTCATAACAAGTCATTTGAATAATTGTTCAGGTTTGTCTCAAAATCATCCAATTTAGACAAAAAATACTCCAGAGTGATTGTGTCCTCAATACCTTTGATTTGATATACGACATGACCATAGTTGGTCAAAAGTGAAATTTGACCCATCGGGCCCCGCCCATTTGATCATGGGGTCATCATTTTAACATATCTGATAGAGCAGACTATCGATCACATTACTGCCAAGTTTCATCAAAACCGATCTGGCAGTTCACGAGAATATTAGTTTTAACAATTTGACCTAATTTACTATGGCGGCTATCTTGGATTATATAACAACCTCCATTTTAACAAATATGAAAAGACTTCACCCACGGACCATAACTGTGAAGTTTGACCACCATCGGCCAAGCGGTTCATGAGAAGAAGATGTTTGAAATCTATAATAAAAGGATGAACTTTTGACCTTTTAGCGGCAATCTTGGACGACCTAATCATCTGCTTTCGACACATTTATTTTATCCTGGTGTCATTATTTTAACAAATCTGAAAGAGCATTGACTGTCGATAATTTCTGCCATGTTTCCCCGAAATAGGTTAATGAGAAGAAGAGTTTTTAAGAATTTGACCGGTTTTTCCATGGCAGCCGTCTTGGAAAAGCGATGACGTCTATAAAAACATCGGCCCAGCGATTCAGAAGTAGAAGATGTCAGCAAAGTGTTGATGGACGGACGACGGACGGACGGACGGACGAAAAGCGGTAGCAATAGCTCACTTAATGTGAAGGTGTTTTATTAGAAACTGAATGCTATAATGCCCTACAAGAGATGAATAATAATAACAGTCCAGGGTCAGACGGTTTAACTACTGAATTGTATCTACTTTTCTGGAATGATATTAAATCTTATTTGATCAAGTCTCTAAATTAGTCAATGGATACTGGTGAACTAACGACTTTAAAAAAGCAAAGCGTTAAAATTTGATTCCAAAGAAAAGAGACCTATTAGTTTACTGAAAATAGATTAACAAATTGCAACCAAAGCAATAGCCTATCATATTAAACAAGTATTTAATAGAATACAGGTAATTATCGTTATCTCCAAGTTGACCGGACTGAGCAAAAGATTTGGACATATCCGAACTTCGAGATAAAAATTTGCCAAATTTAGTGACCACTCTCCAAAGAATCCAAACAGAATCGCCTCAAATATACGGACTTTACTTTACTTACGGGTTTTCATAAATCGCACACTTTCTTTTCACGAAACGCGCATATGCACGATACAGTTTCCGGTACACAACATTTGTTTTGCACCATATAACCGATACACATTGATGAATATTCGTTACATCTAAATGTCAACACTCGCCGTCTCTTCTGACGATATTATTACAATTCAATTGTATCATGCAATTCGTCTCCAAACCACGTCAAACCTAGAGTCGACGGCCACAACCAAATTCGGCCCTAGTGAAATAAAATAAACGCGGTGTATTCACACAGTTATGACAGGTCAATCAATTTGTGATATTATTTTTATTATCATATCGTTGATACATTTTCTAGTTTTATTTCTCCATTCACACATCACATGGGCAATGTTTGGACAAGGGGACACAGCTCAGTAATTCACGTTCGTCCATATGTAGGATTGATAATCCATTCGCTGAAGTCGTGGGTTATCTCCTCGTAAATGCGGCCGAACCGTGATGCAACTGTGGCATGAATGTTAATTTGCCGTTAAGAAATGTCAAGTTTAATTGACTTGACTGCCATGCTGGACTGCCACGCTTAATTATTTTTATGTTAAAGTAATCGATGATGATTAATTAAGGTCTAAGTGAATCCCTTTAACAAGTTTGTGCAACTTTCAAAACATTTGAGTGGCGGCGTTTTTGATTTCTATAGATGTGTGAAAACTTACCCGAGATAATGTCGCTGATTCAAACTTGGTGGTGCCGGGCGCTTACTTTTCTCATCGAATGTGAAGGAAACATACTATTGTGACTCGATTTCCACTTCGACTAACATGAAATATTGACGTTTCTGATATCAATTTATCAGGAGTAAATTACATGATCTATATAGGAAATTTGGCCGGGACCTCGGACGTATATTAAGAAAAGCAGGTACAACGAGGTAAGCGATATCGAGATAACGAGAAACAGCTGTAGTTGATATCAATGAAACAATAGATCAACTATAAATGAAGACCAATTACCCGGGTTGTTATTTATCGCATATTTCGAGAAAGCGTTCGATAGTATTAGTCATGAATATATCTTGTAAAGTGGATAGAAGTATTTTATCATAATATTTCAAGCTGTGTAACAAATAATGGACATCTTACATAATTGGTTGGACTAGGTAGGTGTAAGCGAAGGTTGTCCCCTGTCACCATATCTATTTATAATGGCAATTGAGTTATTATCGTACAGCGTCAGGAAAAATAACTTGATTACAGTAATACATAGTTGATGTTAAATTACTAAAAATCATTAATTTTGAGCCGGCTCAATAAAATAAATGGCCGCAGCCCGAAAGTCGTGACCGCCAAGGTTTTTATAGTATACCAAAAAGTTTAACCAAAAACATTAACCTCGTGTGCCGACTATATCGTGCTGTCCACAAGCGGGCACAACACAAATACTACTTTTACATACTGTGATGAAAACAACTTCACATGGACTGCAGACAAAGCAAAAACATTAGCAATATATAATGTGTAGTAAGAAGGATAGAATGTATAGTTTAAACATCATTCCAAAGATAACAGAGTTTTCACAATGTGAAAACGATGGAGATATAGAAGTTATGATACAATTGAGAAACTCCGGCAAACTCCTTAATGTGTGAACAAGTTGTGAAGGTCAAATGTCAAGGTCAAAATGTCAAGGTCATATTCAGTGCAGCATATATGTGTGGCATTTGTCCACACGTATGCTGTGTTCAAATATTTAAGTAACTCTTCAATGGATATAGAAGTTATGACAGAATTGAGAAACTCCGGCGAAATTCTTAATATGCCGGACGGACACACGGATGGACGGACGGACGGACGTACTTACGAGACGTACATTGTGAGGTTACTAACCCTAACCCATCCTAAATCAAACCCCGTAAACATCAATCGTACAGAAAAAAACAACCCCACAAGACAAAATAACCCCACAAGAGCAATTTATAACGGGGTTAAAACGGAATAAGCATCTCTTAACAAGTCCATCACTGTGTGGTTAACCTCACAATGTAGCTCTCGTCTGTACGGACAGACGGGTACACAGTCCAAACACTATATGCCTCCGGCTCGAGGGCATAATCAAATTTCAGAATTATTTAATAGGTGGTTAAACAATTATTGATTTAGAATTATTGATTAGTGCTCTAAAAGCCGGTTTGGTTAAATAATTATAAAAGGTGGCATTAAAAAGGTAGAACAATTATATGACTACAGTGGCAGTGTTTCTGCAACAATGATTAAGGTCAACAAGAAATGTGGCCTATCGGCAAACGATTGCCCCCGGTGGCAGATTGGAGAAAATGTGGCAAAGTTAACTAGAACTATCACAGGAGTGACCATAACACCCCCACAATGAATTGGATTTACAAATAGCTTAACATTAGAAGAGTTTTATAGGTTTGAATAAAAATTTCATGATCATTATTTAATGCTGGCCTTAGAGATGTGTGACGTTGACCTTTTACCTGCGTAAGTGGTCAATGAAAACCTTCAACTGTGACCTTGACCTTGGACGTAGGTGCGTGGTTATTGATCGCGACACACCTTGTGCCAAGCCATTTGATAATACATGCATCGGTGTAGAAGATATAGAGCGGAAGGGAATTTCAATAGGTTTGACCTTTGACCTTCAACTGTGACATTGACCTTGGACGTAGGTGCGTGGTTATTGATCGCGACACGCCTTCTCATCATGAGCAACATTTGTGCCAAGCCATTTGATAATCCATGCATCGGTGTAGAAGATATAGAGCGGAAGGGAATTTCGATAGGTTTGACCTTTGACCTACAACTGTGACCTTGACCTTGGACGTAGGTGCGTGGTTATTGATCGCGACACACCTTCTCATCATGAGAAACATTTGTGCCAAGCCATTTGATAATCCATGCATGGGTGTAGAAGATATAGAGCGGAAGGGAATTTCCAATAGACCGACAGACCGACCGACAAGCTGACTCAGATATACCCCCTCAAACTTTGTTTGTGGGGGTATAATTAACCAAAGTGAAAGTTCAAAGTTGTCAATGTCAAGGTCATATTAAGGACAGCATGGATGTGTGTCATTTGTCCACATGTATGATGCATTGAAATATTAAAGTAATCCATCAACGGATATAGAAGTTATGAAAGGAATGAGAAGCTCCGGCGAACTTATTAATGTGTGAAAAAGTTCAATGTTGTCAAGGACAAAAGGTCAAGGTCATCGATGTGTGACATTTGTCTACAAGTATGCTGTGTTGAAATATATAAGTAATCCTTTAGGGAATATAAAAGTTATGACAGAATTGAGAAACTCCGGCAAACTTCTTAATGTGGGAAAAAGTTGTCAAGGTAAAAAGATATTAAGGGCAGCATGGATCTGTGGCATTTTTCCACAGGTATACTGTGCTGAAATATTTAAATAATCCTTTAAGGGATATATAAGTTATAACAGAATTTCGAAAGTCTGGCAAACGTCAAAAGATCATATTAAGGGCAGAATGGATGTGTGGTACGGAAACACGGACACACAGTCGAAGCACTATATGCCTCCGGCTATACTGAGACCGGGGGCATAAAAAGGTCCAGGTCATGTTATTGATGGCATGAGTGTGTTCCAAATGCTCACATATAGCAAGTGTCCAAATATTGAAGCAATCCGTCAAGTAATATTAAAGTTATAAGATGATTAAATAAACTTGTGACGTAAAAAATAGCTAAGTGTTTCCGCAAAACAAAAAATGTGAAGGTAAAACAGGTCAAGATCATGTTAATGTCAGCATGAGTGTGTTAAAAATGTTCACATGTATCAAGTGTCCAAATATTGAAACAATCAGAAAATGCAATGTAAATATAAGTAATAAAACATTAGGCTGTGTTTTCATACTACTACAGCAAATGCAACAGCCATGTATTTATTCCGTAATTATGGATTCATCGTAAGAGATGCGTACCTTCCACTCTGATTTAAATTATATGGCATATAATGTATTTACGTGGGTACAGTGTAGGATGAATAGTTGATTCCAGTAGTTAATATAATTGCATGTCAACTATATGTGGCGGTGACTGGAGAAATTGGGATTATGGGTTTTGTGACCAATGCAGATCCAGATCAGCCTGTGCATCCGCAGTATGACACAGGATCTGTACTGTTCGTCATTCCATCAATGAAACACCCGTAATGCCTCTAACAAGGAATATAGATTGTTATCAGGCTACATGAGTGTGCTATTTGATCAGGAGCTACACTGGTCACAAATCCCATAATCCCCACTTTTCCAGTAATAGCCAAATATAATCAAATAGTGCCTGGTCTACTTACCCGCTGATGGTTGAGTCTTCCTCTCCGGTACGGCGTATATAGCTTTTGAATCACGGCCGCACGTCTGAGAGACGTGTTTGTTACTGCTACCGTTACCAAGACAATCACCAGCGCTCTCATACATAGTATTGACTGTCATCCCTGTAATGGATGGGCCAACACTTGTGGCGGTCACTGGAGTAATCATAGGTTATTTGATTTGTATCTGGATATACGAGCGACTTTAGTCGACTTTACACAAACTAGATAGTCGGTAAATCCTACAAATGCTCCCCGATGACACCTGTATTGAAATTAAAAGTCCTTAACCCTGGTATGCTTATTAATCACAATAAATGGTGATCAATGTGTATATGATGTTTCAAGCTAATATCGCAAACGGTTACAGAGATATAGCAATTGAAAAACTTTGACATAACACTCGGACGGCGGACGGTGGCGGACGCCGGACAAAGTGGCAACTATATGCTCCCCCCATTTTTTTTCGGAGAGCATAAATATGCACTACAATGTGAAATTAAGCAATCTATTTTTAGCACTGGTGATTTTGATCTAGGGTGGACTAAGCCCATCTTCCAAAGGTGTGTTTGCCCGATTCATATCAACACACCTGTGAAGTTTCATGAACAATGATTTTCTGCCCGCTGCCCACCAGCCTGCAAGTCAGCCCCCTATTCGGTAAACATAACATGTCCCATTTGATTCAAAACGGATGTATAAAACCTTAAACAAATTTCAACGTCATTGGTCCCCGACCTGGGGCAAGTATCTTATGTTGGAATTAAATTGGAGTATGGGTTGTGGATATAAGGCATATAAAACATGCACGCAAGCACGCACACACACATACACACACACACACACACATCCGGACGACATTGTGACACAATTTTACAGACAGAAAATTTTAAATATTTTCTTTGTGTCTCATCCAACGTATATATTGTGACTTCCGTTTGAACCGTATCATCAAATGAGTGGTCACAACATATACTTTCATTGAGAAGGAAGAACAAGAGGCCCAAATGGGCCTGTATCTCTCACCTGAAATTAATATCCCCATTGTAAAGTAAATACAAAAATGGCACAGACTGACGATTACATACATGTATACCAAATTTCGGCAAGATAGTAAAGTCATTTGAACAATTGTTCAGGTTGTCTCAAAATATGTACAGTTCATGGGAAGTTAACGGATCACAGGGAAAAACGGCTCAGTTTTACATTTCAAGCTCCGAAAAGGAAAACATAAGCAATTTATAAAATATATAACAAAATAAATCTGAAGGCGACTAACTCAATATTTTTAAATTAAGCGTCTTACTACAGTGATTTTTTATGGAACATTCGACCTTCCGGCAGACATCTTGGATGACATAATAATGTAAATGATTGTCTCGTCGATACCTTCGATTTGATATATGACATGATCATATTTGGTCAAACTTGAAATTTGACCCCGACTTCACCCACGGGCCCCGTCTATTTTTTATCCCGGTTCATTAATTTACCAAATCTGAAAGAGAATTAACTATCAATCATTTCTGCCAAGTTTCATAGAAATCGGTCTGGCAGTTCGCGAGAACATTTTTTTAAGAATTTGACCTAATGGCCATCTTGGATTATGCGACGACATCCATTTTAACAAATATGAAAAGGCTTCACCCACGCATCATAACTGTGAAGTTTGACCATCATCGGCCCAGCGATTCACGAGAAGATGATTGAAATCTATTTTAAAAGGACGACCTTTCGTTGGCCATCTAGGATAAAGTTATCATCCAATTTCAACAAAAATGCTCCAGAGCCATTGTCTGCTCGATAACTTCAATTTGATACATCAACATGATAATATTTTGGTCAATTTTGAAATTTGACACCACGGGCCCCGCGCATTTATCTTCCCGGGGTCATCATTTTAACAAATCTGAAAGAGCATTGACTGTCGATCATTCCTGCCAAGTTTCGTACAAATCGGTCTGGAGGTTCGTGAGAAGATTAATTTTTTAATAAATTTGACATACTTTTCCACGGTATCCATCTTGGATCTACGATGACATCCATTTTAACAAATCTTAAAAGGAGTAGCACATATACCATCCCCATTAAGTTTGGTCAACATAGGCCAAGCGTTTCAGTAGAAGAAGAGGTAGAAACATGTTGACGGATGATAGACAACAGACGAAAAGCAGTAACAATAGCTCACTTGAGCCTTCGGCTCATGTGATCTAAAAATAGCAAAGAAAATATTTCAGAAAGTGCATACATCTAAAAGAGTATTCTGATTGTAATGTGTGAAGTGAGCCGGTTACACCTAGTGAACTTACCATCATCATTATCACCATCAACATACTCTGGCCTCTTATGGCTGAAACAACAAAATTACCGCATACAGCTACCCTAATATATGTACATGTACCACTATGAACCATTGATTATAAATAATTATATAACTGATGGAATAACAATCTGTAGCAATATCATGTACATGTACGTGTTTATTAATCTATAGTTTATTATGAGAGTTAACACATTGTGTCTAGACTCTGTGGAAGACCATTTTATGAAATGAAATGGCTTTCCTGATACACTTGCACATGAACTATACTTGTATATATTAATTTCTTGTGTTATTTAAAGGGGAATTTGTTTTAAGTTTGGCTGCTACAACATTTGTGCCACAAGGTAGAAACTGACGCTTCTCCACAAGCGCATGTGTATCACCCTCCCAGCGTACACACTTTCAACAACAAAATAGAGGGAGAAAACTAATACATTTGTATTTTAGTAAGTGATGATAGTTATTATTCTTGCCTGTGACACACCTTTGAGTCACGGTCTATGCATGTTTGAAGTTTCATGAAAATATTCCAATGGGTATTAAAATTACGCTTCAGACACAAAATTAGTGCGCACACAAACAAAAGGAGATAACTCGGAAATTAGCGAGGCAGGAGTTTTCATCTTACACTACACACCTTGGGTCGTGGTCTATGCATGTTTGCATTTTTATGAAATATATCCCGAAGGGTATTCGAGTTATACTCCTGATACAAAATCAGTGCACAAAAAAACAAAGGGAAATACATTTAGTGAGGCAAGAGTTCTTATCTTGTGCACGACACACCTTTGGGTTGAGGTCTATGCATGTGTAAAGTTCATGAAACTATTCCAATGGGTATTCAAGTTTGTGCTACGGACAATAATTGTCTGCGGCGGACATGAACAATACTCGGTGTAAAATCCATAATATCCACCGACTTTCATCCGGGGGATACAATTATTATATTTTCATGTTGTTGCCATTAGATTTCACCATAATTTCCCTGTCATAAATTGGTGTATGTTTTGTGAAACCTTGTACAGAAGTTGCAGTACGTTGAAGAAACTGTTTCGACATTGAGCTTTTGACAGATGGACAGACAGTCCAATCACCATTGCCTCTCCAAGCACATGAGCATCAACACTCAATACATATATAGACTTACCTCTCTTTTGGTACCAGTTCAACAACGTCTTTTTTTCCTGCAACAAATTATATTTCAACATAAATGTGAGAAATGTACAGCCCAGATGTGCTTTACTGCCGTATCTCTAATGATGATGTATGTTCCTGATTGCAGAGCAAACACATCTTGGACTGTTCATATACTGAAACTACCTTATAATCCCCCGGTTATCTAGTTTAGAGACCTTAGCTGTGGACAGGCCGTTAAATACCATTCAATTACATCTAGTTTAGAGACCTTAGCTATGGACAGACCGTTAAACACCATACCATTAAATATAGTTTAGAGACCTGAGATATGGACAGGCCGTTCAACACCATTCAATTAAATCTAGTTTAGAGAACTTAGCTATGGACAGGCCGTTAAACGCCATTCAATTAAATATAGTTTAGAGAGCTCCTACTGTAACTAAACAAGAATTTCACAGAGTTTAAACGAACTCGCCGACTAAAACCCAACAAAACAGGCATTACTTCCTAAATGAACTAGATTGGTCAATAAGCGAGGCTTACGGAATACCCCCCCCCCCCCCCCACCCCCCCCGCGTGGGTCCAGGTACCCCTAAATATGTAAAAGAAATCCAAGTGTGTGGACTTATGACCTTGACTCTGGGCTTATCGGGGGCAGCACGAAAGTGAATTTTTAAAGAGACGAAGTATGTGACCTTGATCGCGATATCATCAGGGATTTTAAACATCATATTAGTAGAGCCTTAGAGGAATGCATGCCTGAAATATTAAGAATGTTCGATGAAAGACATAGACGTTATAACATATTTCTCTGATGTTAAGTTTTGTAAAGAGACTAAGTATGTGACCTTGACCTTGGGATCAGCGGCGGCTGGACGGTCGTGGATTTGTCACAGCATGATAGTACAACCGCAGAGGAATGCACAAGTGAAATATTAAGAATTTTCAATGAAGGAAATAGAAGTTATAACTTTTTTATCTGATGTTAAGTTTTGTAAAGAGTCTAAGTATTTGACCTTGGCCTTGGGATCAGCTGGGGTTGGACGGTCGTGGATTTCGCGCAGCATGGTAGCTGAGCCTTACAGGAATGCATGTGTGAAATATTAAGCATGTTCGATGAAGGATATAGAAGTTATAACATATTTCTCTAATGTTAAGTGTTGTAAAGGCGCGCACGACCCGACTCCAGTATACCTGCCGCCACAACTCGTTGCGGGGGTATAACCAGAGAAGGCTGGGTCTACTCTGAATGATGAGGGTCTACACTGAATAATCATGGTCTACATCTGAATGATCAGGATCTACATATGTATGATCAGGGTCTACATCTCAATGACCAGGACCTATATCTGAATGAGCAAGGTCTACACTGGTATGATCAGGGTCTACATCTGTATGATCAGGGTCTACATCTCAATGACCAGGACCTATATCTGAATGAGCAGGGTCTACACTGGTATGTTTAGGGTCTACATCTGAATGATCATGGTCTACATCTGAATGATCAGGGCATACATCTAAATGATCAGGGTTTACATCTGAATGATCATGGTATGTATCTGAATGAGCAGGGTCTACATCTGAATTACCAGAGTCAACATCTGTATGATGAGGGTATACTCTGCTGAATGATCATGGCCTACATCGGAATGATCAGGGTGCAGATTGTTTTGTGTGTTGGGGGTTTAACGGCCTATCAACAGGTATGGTCATTTAAGGCCGGGTCAATGGGTTTAGTACTAAATCCCATATATTACCTGTACAAGTACATGTACATGTTCAAGTACATGTACAAATGGGGGCAAAATCCCAAAATTAGATCTGAATATTTACAATAAACTATATATTCCGCCCTGAAATAAAAATAATCCTGATCTGATGCCAGATCCTCAACACACCAGAATCAATTGGCCCCCAAAAGCAGTAGGTTCTGTAATAATCTTACTACTTTTCTAATGGACAATAACCCAATTCAACTCCCAGGTAGCAAAAGAGCAAAAGATAAAAACGTACCTGAGGGCCAGGCAAATCTTGATTCCTATAAGGAGGAACCCCACCGTTAATTTACACCATCACGTTCGCCCGACCAACCACCCACTCTCAGAATGGTCAGGGTCCACACTTGAATGATCATGGTCTACATCTGAATGATCACGGTCTACATCTGTATGATCAGGGTCTACATCTGTATGATCAGGGTATACATCTGAATGATCAAGGGTCTACACTGGATCAGTGTCTACATCTGAATGATCAGGGTCTACATCTGAATGATCGGGGTCTACATATGAATGATCAGGGTATACATCTGAATGATCAGGGTATACATCTGAATTATCAGGGTCTACATCTGAATTAGCAGGGTCTACATCTGAATGATCAGGGTCTACATCTGAATGATCAGGGTCTACATCTGTATGATCAGGTCTACATCTGAATGATCAGGGATTACATCTAAATGACCAGGGTCTACATCTCAATGATCAGGGTCTACATCTCAATGATCAGGGCCTACATATGAATAATCATGGTCTACATCTGAATGATCAGGGTCTACATCTGAATGATCAGGGTCTACATCTGTATGATCAGGGTCTACATCTGAATGATCAGGGTATACACTGGATCAGTGTCTACATCTGAATGATCAGGTCTCTGAATGATCAGGGTATACATCTGAATGATCAGGTCTCTGAATGATCAGGGTTTACATCTGAATGATCAGGGTCTACATCTGAATGATCAGGGTCTAAATCTGAATGATCGCGGTCTACATATGTATAATCAGGGTCTACATCTGTATGATCAGGGTCTACATCTGAATGATCAGGGTCTACACTGGATCAGTGTCTACATCTGAATGATCAGGGTCTACATCTGAATGATCAGGGTTTACATCTGAATGATCAGGGTCTACATCTGAATGATCGGGGTCTACATCTCAATGGCCAGGGTCTACATCTCAATGATCAGGGCCTACATATGAATAATCATGGTCTACATCTGAATGATCAGGGTCTACATCTGAATGATCACGGTCTACATCTGAATGATCACGGTCTACATCTGTATGATCAGGGTCTACATCTGTATGATCAGGGTCTACATCTGAATGATCAGGGTATACACGGGATCAGTGTCTACATCTGAATGATCAGGTCTCTGAATGATCAGGATATACATCTGAATGATCAGGGTATACATCTGAATGATCAGTGTTTACATCTGAATGATCAGGGTCTACATCTGAATGATCAGGATATACATCTGAATGATCAGGGTATACATCTGAATGATCAGGATATACATCTGAATGATCAGGATATACATCTGAATGATCAGGGTATACATCTGAATGATCAGGATATACATCTGAATGATCAGGATATACATCTGAATGATCAGAGTTTACATCTGAATGATCAGGGTCTACATCTGAATGATCAGGGTCTACATCTGAATGATCACGGTCTACATCTGTATGATCAGGGTCTACATCTGTATGATCAGGGTCTACATCTGAATGATCAGGGTCTACACTGTATCAGTGTCTACATCTGAATGATCAGGGTCTACATCTGAATGATCAGGGTTTACATCTGAATGATCAGGGTCTACATCTGAATGATCGGGGTCTACATCTGAATGACCAGGGTCTACATCTGAATGATGAGGGTCTACATCTCAATAATCAGGCCCTACATCTGAATACTCATGGTCTACATCTGGATGATCAGGGTCTACATTTGAATGATCAGGGTCTACATCTCAATGATCAGGCCCTACATCTGAATACTCATGGTCTACATCTGGATGATCAGGGTCTACATCTGAATGATCAAGGTCTACATCTGAATGATCACGGTCTACATCTGTATGATCAGGGTCTACATCGGTATGATCAGGGTCTCCATCTGAATGATCAGGGTCTACACTTGATCAGTGTCTACACCTGAAAGATCAGGTCTACATCTGAATGATCAGGGTCTACATCTGAATGATCAGGGTAATGATCAGGGTCTACATCTGAATGATCAGGGTCTACATCTGAATGATCAGGGTATACATCTGAATGATCAGGGTATTCATCTGAATGATCATGGTCTACATCTGAATGATCAGGGTATACATCTTAATGATCAGGGCATACATCTGAATGATCAGGGTATACATATGAATGATCAGGGTTTACATCTGAATGATCAGGGTCTACATCTGAATGATCAGGGTCTAAATCTGAATGATCGCGGTCTACATATGTATAATCAGGGTCTACATCTGTATGATCAGGGTCTACATCTGAATGATCAGGGTCTACATCTGAATGATCAGGTCTACATCTGAATGATCAGGGTCTACATCTGAATGATCAGGGTTTACATCTGAATGATCAGGGTCTACATCTGAATGATCGGGGTCTACATCTGAATGGCCAGGGTCTACATCTCAATGATCAGGGCCTACATATGAATAATCATGGTCTACATCTGAATGATCAGGGTCTATCACGGTCTACACTGAATGATCACGGTCGGTCTATCTGATGATCACGGGTCTACATCGTATCGCTATCTGTGATCAGGGTCTACATCTGAATGATCAGGGTATCACACGGGTCATGTGTCTACATCTGATGATCAGGTCTCTGAATGATCATGATATACATCTGATGATCAGGGTATACATCTGAATGATCAGGGTTTACATCTATATGATCAGGGTATACATCTGAATGATCAGGATATACATCTGAATCATCAGGATATACATCTGAATGATCAGGGTATACATCTGAATGATCAGGGTATACATCTGAATGATCAGGGTTTACATCTGAATGATCAGGGTCTACATCTGAATGATCAGGGTCTACATCTGAATGATCACGGTCTACATCTGTATGATCAGGGTCTACATCTATATGATCAGGGTCTACATCTGAATGATCAGGATATACATCTGAATGATCAGGGTATACATCTGAATGATCAGGGTATACATCTGAATGATCAGGATATACATCTGAATGATCAGGATATACATCTGAATGATCAGGATATACATCTGAATGATCAGGGTATACATCTGAATGATCAGGGTTTACATCTGAATGATCAGGGTCTACATCTGAATGATCAGGGTCTACATCTGAATGATCACGGTCTACATCTGTATGATCAGGGTCTACATCTATATGACCAGGGTCTACATCTGAATGATCAGGGTCTACACTGGATCAGTGTCTACATCTGAATGATCAGGGTCTACATCTGAATGATCAGGGTTTACATCTGAATGATCAGGGTCTACATCTGAATGATCGGGGTCTACATCTGAATGATCAGGGTAATGATCAGGGTCTACATCTGAATGATTCAGGGTCTACATCTGAATTGATCAGGGTATACATCTGAATGATCAGAGGGGGTAATTCAATCTGAATGATCATGGTCTACATCTGAATGATCAGGGTATACATCTTAATGATCAGGGCATACATCTGAATGACCAGGGTATACATATGAATGATCAGGGTTTACATCTGAATGATCAGAAAGCATCTGAATACACACACAGCAACAATGTGAATACTATGGCTGTGACTGGAGAAATGGGGCGTATGGGTATTGCGACCAGTGAAGATCCAGATCAGCCTGTGGCTCCACGGTCTGATCAGGATCTGCACTGCTCGCCATTCCATCAATGAAACACCGTCATGCTTCTAACAATAAATATAGACCATTATCAGGCTACAGGAGGGTGCTATTTTATCAGGAGCTACACCGGTCACAAATCCCATAAGCCACATTTCTGCAATGCCGAGCCAGTAGGATGGTGTATGGCAACTGGATATACACAGGCTACACACCACTGATAAGAAATGGATGAACACAATTGGTACACAATATGCCTCCTGCCTCCCCCGCCTCGGGTAGAATTCTCGGCCATACACAATCCTAAATGTACACAGATTGTGTTCAGTATGTTAAATCCTCAATATCGGGATAAGCCGGGGTCATGGACACGAACTGTTCTTTATAGAAATTAAATAAGCGTATAATTCTGTCATTATTCCACCCCAGTTCAGAGTGCCCGCTATAAAGATATAATCTTTTAGTAATATTTATTTTACTGATAGTGACTGATATAAAATGTATAATAATGCCAATCAAAACGTGGGGTAATGGTGAATGAATGAATGTTTATTTTGCCAGAAAATATCTCGGATTATGTCTCTGATATAAAGAACAGTGTGTGCCTACTGAGTGGGCATGTACTATTAAGTTCAAATTCAGTTGTCTGTATAATTATTTCTCCCTTAAACCTAAATATGTATAATGAAGTTATATGTTCAATGGTCAAATAACAATTTTCTTTACAATAAAATCTTCACTAGCAGCATGTTCTTAGTTCATTGTATAATCACCATGCTCCAGCTGGAAAAACATGAACATGTCCGTAATTTCTGAACAAATTGGAAGTTAGTGACTCGGTCGTTGATATCATGGGTTGTCATTTACATGCTTTCACAAAGCCTATTTGAAATACTTGTACCTATTTTGGTATATATAAAATATGTACTTTATATGTCCATGTTAGATAACAGCTTGTCTATTTTCCACTCAATAGCGACAAGATTTATAGTTGATAATTTGAACCCAGGCAGGGGAGTGAGGTTACATCGTGACAGGTCACAAGGGCTAATCTCTTGTGCTACAACGTGGCAAACCCCGACTTATGTTCCACCTGACCAAGCCAGATGGCATGTGAGGTGTACAAAGCCCCTAATTGTGGTCCCTGTGTGGGTAACATACATGTACATGTGTATAGTCATGTAAATAAATGTGAACATCATAGCCTATAACCCTTACATTGCTGAATTAATTATTGTCGTCTGCTGATTATTTTCTATTTTCCAGTTTTCTCATTAAAAACATGGTTAAACAGAACTTTAGAATCATGATTCAAAATTGCTGTCAAACCAGGTTTTATTAAAAAGAAGGCAAACTGCAACACAACAGCAGACGGAAATATTTGTTTCCCGTATTCTAAGGGTTAAAGTAACGACAAAGTAGGAAACTGAATGTAGGATTTTCTATCCAAAGCCCGTCCCCGCACCCACACCCCGACACCACACTCACTCACTGCACTCACTAAACAAAATGCACCCATTCAGCCACATAACTGGTCATGATGTAATTGTAGATGGTGTACAGGTGTAGATATTGCTAACATGTGCATCCTAGTAGTAATCTACACAGTTGGCCGACACTGATCAAGCAGCATGGTATGTGTCTTCACTGGTCGGGTAACCGTAAGCCTGGTTCACTCACATTACATGTATTATGTGGCTTATATGCAGATAAAGCTATACAAGTGGCAACCAACTAGGAAGTGAGAGCCCAACATATATCCAGATAAGCTGTTGATATATGCAATAAAATCAACACGCAAAACCCAAATTAAAATGGACAGCATTGCATAGTAAGTTGTAATTACAATCTTGGGTAAGCCATGTCTCCTTACTATGCAGGGTACGTTTGAAGCTTGGTTACATGACACACAGGATATATGGATGCATATTTTAAGCGCAGGTGACCTTTAACTTGGTGTAGTAAACCCCACTTTCAATAGGTGTCTTCCCATGATCAATATCAATGCACGTGTGAAGTATGGCGGAAATCGGCTGAAGAGTATTCAAGTTATCATGAGGACACAAGTAAAGTGAGAAACCAGATGGCTGCGGGCCGTATGTCGAGACAGCCGAGGTATTTGATGGTCTCAGAGTGTATTTATTTATTTGAAGTTTGAAATAAATCTGAATAAGAGTTGTTGAGATATATGGTACGCAAACAAACATTAACACACATTTCAAAGTAATTTGACCTTCACCTTGGGCATCGGGCCACATGTGTGGGCTAAAGAATGAAAATATAGATGATGGTAAATAATTTATTTGAACACACACACATACACACGCGCACGGACACCCGGACGTCATTGTGACGACTTTGTCACATTTCTCTTAAGAAGGATCTACAAAGAAAACTATTTTACCACAGGTGACCTTGAACTTGGTGCAATGAACACCACTTTCAATAGGTGTCTTCCAAGTCAATGCAACTGTGACGTATGGTGGAAATCGGCCAAATATTATTCAAGTTATCATGCGTAAACAAGGAAAGTTGGAAACAAATATATTTTTAGTGCAGGTGACCTTGAATTTGGTGCAACTATCCCCATTTTAAATTGGTATCTTCCCCTGATTGATATCAATACACCTGTGAAGTATGGCAGAAATAGTGCAAAGATTCCCAGCATTCAAAATATTAATTGGCCAAATGTTTCTAAAATATCTAACTAAACATTCGAAATTCCCAAATTGATGTGGCATAAGCAGGTCATGTGACAAAAATTTGGCCACCTTAACTTGGGGGTTGTTCGATAGATTTCACTGTATGAAACATATTCACAAAACAAATATTGCTGTTAGAAGAATGTAAATACTAAGCAAACATAAGAATATATTTGATTTATTATCCCACAATGTAAATTTGCATTTCAACTTTCTCAAACAATCCAGAATTATTTGTTATAAGCATCCAAAAATTATGAAATTATATAAGGAAATTGTTGCCACGATATCGGTGACTCTCCACAAGAATGCCAGATGTCTGACCTCCAGAGTTGATTCCAAAAGACAATCCACAACAGATCCGCTGTATAAATAGAGGATATAACATGAGTGATTATTTAATATGAAATTTATTAACAACTTTACTGATTTCATAATAAACGAGGCTAAGTAAAGTTTCTTATGAAATCAGTTAACAAGCTTAATACACAAATGTTAGATTATATGTATTGCACAAGCACATCATCATAACTTGAAGCTGTATTGATTACTTATATGTTTTCTTTAGCGGGCTCATTTACATATTTATGACACTAGTGTATTATGATTTTTATTACACACTGTCATTAAACTGTAAAAGCCCATTTTAGGCACTAATTCCTTATCTGGAGTTCTGGTAGCAATTATCACATGCTCCAGATCACATATAGGTGTTTGTTCGGTTATCTACAGATGTGTTTACCATCTACATACAGTACATTACCCAGATTGGTATTTCTATAGGACACAACTTTATGATAACATCAAGGAAGTAGACAAGTGCCTCATGTATGTGACCGAGACGGGAAGAATGTGGTTTATGGTTTTATTGAACCATGGTGCTCAGGACCAGTGTAATTCCCCATTCAGTCAGTGAAACTCCTGCCATGCACCAACAGCTCCAGAAAACAGTACTGATCCTGATCAGGCTGCCAATGTGTGCTAGCAAATTAGGAGCCGGACTGGCCACAAAGGCCACATGCCAGAGTTGCCAAAAGAGTCAGATATGGATCTAAATGGCGCAGCATGGCACACAGTTTATGTCATCAGTCCGTCTTCATGCCACGTAGGCAATGTGGCACAGTATCATGAGCCAGGACTCACATTTCTGTCGGACTAGTGTTCACATGAAGTCTGAATAGTGTTCACATGAAGTCTGAAAAGTGTTCACATGAAGTCTGACATGAAGTCTGACTATTAGTGTTCACATGAAGTCTGACTAGTGTTCACATGAAGTCGGACTAGTGTTCACATGAAGTCTGACTAGTGTTCACATGAAGTCTGACTAATGTTCACATGAACAGACTAGTGTTCACATGGGGTATGAATTGTGTGCACATGAGGTCTGACAGGAAGTTTGACTACTACTGTCTGTTCCACATTTTGATACCGACGAGCTTTTGACTATTAAACACATACAAATATAACTAGAAAATGTGTTCATAGAACCCGGATGCCCCACATATCACTTTGATGATAAATGAGGCCAAATTCCAAGTCAAAATTATTGTTTACCTGATCGTTAAAGTTTTTGAAGCACCAAGTATGTGACATTGACCCTGGGCTTGGCGGGGGCTTGACGAACGAGGATTTGGCACAGGGCAGTAGAGGACCATCAGAGCGATGCGTATATTAAATATGAAGCTGATCCGTAATAGGGAACAGAAAATATAAGATATTTACCCGATCGTTAACGTTTTTGAAGCACCAAGTATGTCACTTGACCCTGGGCTTGGCGGGGTCAGGACGAACGTGGATTTGGCAAAGGGCGGTAGAGGACCATTAGAGCAATGCGTATATGCAATATGAAGCTGATCCGTGAAAGGAAACATAAATTATAATATATTTACCTGAGCGTTAAAGTCTGTGAAGCACTAATAATGTGACATTGACCCTGTGCTTGGCGGGGGCAGGACGAACGAGGATTTGGCACAGAACAGTAGATGACCATTATAGCAATGCGTATATGAAGTATGAAGCTGATCCGTGAAAGAAAACATAAATTATAAGATATTGACATGAGCGTTAAAGTTTTTGAAGCACTAAGTATGTGACATTGACCCTGTGCTTGGCGGGGGCAGGACGAACAAGGATTTGGCACAGGACAGTAGATGACCATTAGTGCAATGCGTATATGAAGTATGAAGCTGATCCGAGAAAGGGAACAGAAATTATAAAATATTTACCCGAGCGTTAATGTTTTTCAAGCACCAAGTATGTGACATTGACCCTGGGCTTGGCGGGGGCAGGACGAACGTGGTTTCGGCACATGGCAGATGAGGACCATTAGAGCAATACGTATATGAAGTATGAAGCTGATCCGTGAAAAGGAACACAAATTATAAGATATTTACCCGAGCGTTAAAGTTTTTGAAGCATCCAAGTATGTGACCTTGACCCTGGGATTGGGGGGGGGGGGGGGGGGAGGGGGGGGGGGGGGGGGGGGGGGGGCGGGGGGGGGGGGGGGGGGGGGGGGGGGGGGGGGGGGGGGGGGGGGGGGGGGGGGGGGGGGGGGGGGGGTGGGCAGGACGAACGTGGATTTGGCACAGGGCAGTAGAGGACCATTAGAGCAATGCGTATATGAAGTATGAAGCTGATCCGTAAAGGAACATAAATTAATAATATATTTTACCCGAGCGAATTAACAAGTAATATTTTACCCGAAGCGGTTTACCAAGTAAGTAGTAGCACCAATTTGTATCCCACCCTGAACCATTTTTGGCTGGCGGGGGCAGGGGACGAACGAGGATTTGGCACTTAGACCAGTTATGAGATGACCAATTTAGAACAATGCGATATGAAGTCTGAAACTGATCCGTGAAAAGGAACAGAAATTATAAGAGATTTAACCGAGTGTTAAACTTTTTGAAGCACCAAGTATGTGACCTTGACCATGGGCTGGCGGGGAGGGGGGGGCAGGACGAACGTGGATTTGGCACAGGGCAGTAGAGGACCATTAGAGCAATGCGTATATGAAGTATGAAGCTGATCCGTAAAGGGAACAGAAATGATAATATATTTACCCGAGCGTATGGGACTTGACCCTGGGCTTGTCGGGGGCAGCACGTACTACGTGGATTTGGCAGAGGGCAGTAGAGGACCATTAAGCAATGCGTATATGAAGTATGAAACTGATCCGTGAAAAGGAACAGAAATTATAAGAGATTTACCCGAGTGTTATACGTTTTGAAGTACCAATGATGTGACCTTGACCCTGGGCTTGGCGGAGGGGGGGGGGGGGGTGCAGAACGAACGTGGATTTGGCACAGGGCAGTAGAGGACCATTAGAGCACTGCGTATATGAAGTATGAAGCTGATCCGTAAAGAGAACATAAATTATAATATATTTACTCGAGCGTTAACGTTTTTGAAGCACCAAGTATGGGACCTTGACCCTGGGCTTGTCGGGGGCAGGACGAACGTGGATTTGGCACAGGGCAGTAGAGGACCATTAAGCAATGCGTATATGAAGTATGAAGCTGATCCGTAAAAAGGAACAGAAATTATAAGATATTTACCCGAGCGTTAAAGTGTTTGTAGCACCAAGTATGTGACCTTGACCCTGGGCTTGGCGGGGGCAGGACGAACGTGGATTTGGCACGGGGCAGTAGAGGACCATTAGAGCAATGCGTATATGAAGTATGAAGCTGATCCGTGAAAAGAAACAGAAATTATAAAATATTTACCCGAGCATTAAAGTTTTTGAAGCAATAAGTATGTGCCCTTGACCCTGGGCTTGGCAGGAGCGGCAGGACGAACGTGGATTTGACAAAGGGCAGTAGAGGACCATTAGAGCAATGCGTATATCGAGTATGAAGCTGATCCGTGAAAGGAAACATAAATTATAAGATATTTACTGAGCGTTAAAGATTTTGAAGCACTAAGTATGTGACCTTGACCTTGGGCTTGGCGGGGGCAGGACGAACGTGGATTTGGCACAGTGCAGTGGAGGACCATTAGAGCAATGCGTATATGAAGTATGAAGCTGATCCGTAAAGGGAACATAACTTATTATATATTTACCCGAGCATTAACGTTTTTTTTGTTTTTAGAAGCACCAAGTATGGGACCTGATGGCCCTGGGCTTGGCGGGGGGGCAGGACCTACGAGGATTTATGGCACAGGGCAGTAGAGGACCATTATAGCAATGCGTATATGAAGTATGAAACTGATCCGTGAAAATGAACAGAGATTATAAGAGATTTACCCGAGCGTTAAAGTTTTTGAAACACCAAGTATGTGACATTGACCCTCGGCTTGGCGGGGGCAGGATGAACCTGGATTTGGCACAGGGCAGTAGAGGACGAATCGAGCAATGCGTATATGAAGTGTGAAGCTGATCCGTGAAAGGAAACATAAATTATAAGATATTAACCTGAGCGTTAAAGCTTTTGAAGCACTAAGTATGTGACCTTGACCCTGGGCTTGGCGGGGGCAGGACGAACGAGGATTTGGCACAGGGCACTAGAGGACGATTAGAGCAATGCGTATATGAAGTATGAAGCTGATCCGTGAAAAGGAACAGAAATTATAGGATATTTACCCGAGCGTTAAAGTGATTGAAGCACCAAGTAGTGACCTTGACCCACCCTGCTTGGTGCGGGGGGGGGGGGGGGGGGGGGGGGGGGGGGTGGGGGGGGGGGGGGGGGGGCAGGACGAACGTGGACTTGGCACTTGGCAGTAGAGGACCATTAGAGCAATGCGTATATGAAGTATGAAGCTGATCCGTGAAAGGAAACAGAAATTATAAGATATTTACCCGAGCGTTAAAGCTTTTGAAGCACTAAGCATGTGACCTTGATCATGGGCTTGGCGGGGGCAGGACGAACGTGGATTTGGCACAGGGCAGTAGAGGACAAATAGAGCAATGCGTAAATGAAGTATGAAGCTGATCCGTAAAGGGAACAGCAATTATAATATATTTACCCGAGCGTTAACGTCGTTGAAGCACCAAGTATGGGACCTTGACCCTGGGCTTGGCGGGGGCAGGACGAACGAGGATTTGGCACAGGACAGTAGATGACCATTAGAACAATGCGTATATGAAGTATGAAGCTGATCCGTAAAGGGAACAGAAATTATAATATATTTACCCGAGCGTTAACGTTTTTGAAGCACCAAGTATGGACCTTGACCATGGGCTTTGGCGGGGGAAGGACGAACGAGGATTTATTTGGCACAGGACAGTAGAATGACCATTAGAACAATGCGTATATGAAGTATACAACTGATCCGTGAAAATGAACAGAAATTATAAGAGATTTAACCGAGTGTTAAACTTTTTTTTTTTGAAGCACCAAGTATGTGACCTTGACCCTGGGCTTGGCGGGGGGGGGGGGGGGGGGGGGGGGTGGGGGGGGGGGGGGGGGGGGGGGGGGGGGGGGGGGGGGGGGGGGGGGGGGGGGGGGTGGGGGGGGGGGGGGGGGGGGGGGGGGGGGGGGGGGGGGCAGGACGAACGTGGATTTGGCACAGGGCAGTAGAGGACCATTAGAATGCAATGCGTATATCGAGTATGAAGCTGATCCGTGAAAGGAAACATAAATTATAAGATATTTACTGAGCGTTAAAGATTTTGAAGCACTAAGTATGTGACCTTGACCCTGGGCTTGGCGGGGGCAGGACGAACGTGGATTTGGCACAGTGCAGTGGAGGACCATTAGAGCAATGCGTAAATGAAGTATGAAGCTGATCCGTAAAGGGAACATAACTTATTATATATTTACCCGAGCATTAACGTTTTTGAAGCACCAAGTATGGGACCTTGACCCTGGGCTTGGCGGGGGCAGGACCTACGAGGATTTGGCACAGGGCAGTAGAGGACCATTATAGCAATGCGTATATGAAGTATGAAACTGATCCGTGAAAATGAACAGAGATTATAAGAGATTTACCCGAGCGTTAAAAGTTTTTGAAACACCAAGTATGTGACATTGACCCTCGCTTGGCGGGGGCAGGATGAACCTGGATTTGCACAGGGCAAGTAGAGGACGATTCGAGCAATGCGCTATATGAAGTGTGAAGCTGATCCGTGAACAGGTAAACATAAATTATAAAAAGATATTTACCTTGAGCGTTTAAAGCTTTGAAGCACTAAGTATGTGACCTTGACCTGGGCTTGCGGGGGCAGGACGAACGAGGATTTGGCACAGGGCAGTAGAGGACGATTAGAGCAATGCGTATATGAAGTATGAAGCTGATCCGTGAAAAGGAACAGAAATTTATAATATTTACCCCGAGCGTTAAAGTGTTTGAAGCACCAAGTATTGTGACCTTGACCCGGCTTGGTGGGGGGGGGTGGGGGGGGAGGGGGCAGGACGAACGTGGATTTGGCACTTGGCAGTAGAGGACCATAGAGCAATCGAAAATATGAATATGAAGCTGATCCGTGAAAAGGAAACAGAAATTATAAGATATTTAACCCGAGCGTTAAAGCATTTGAAGCACTAAGCATGTGACCTTGATCCTGGGTTTGGCGGGGCAGGACGAACGTGGGATTGGCACAGGGCAGTAGAGGACAAATTAGAGCAATGCGTAAATGAAGTAAGAAGCTGATCCGTAAAGGGAACAGCAATTAAAATATATTTACCCTCGAGCGTTAAACCGTCGAAATTTTGAAAGCACCAAGTAAGGAAATGGAGACCTTGAACCATTAGGCTTATTGGCGGGGGCAGGACGAAACGAGGATTTGGCACAGGACAGTAGAAGACCATTAAACGAACAATGCGTATGCTGAAGTATGAAGCTGATCCGTGTAAAGGAACAGAACTTATAAGAAATATTTACCCGAACGCGTAAGGTTTTTTGAAGCCCCGCCAAGGTATGTTACCTTGACCCTGGGCTTGGATGGATGGGGGGCAGGACGAACGTGGATTTGGCACAGGGCAGTAGAGGACCATTAGAGCAATGCGAATATGAAGTATGAAGCTGATCCGTAAAGCGAACAGAAATGATAATAATAAATTTACCCGAGCGTTAACGTTATTTTTGAAGCACCAGTATGGGACTCGACCTGGCTGTCGGGGCAGCACGAACGTGGATTTGCAGAGGGCAGTAGAGGACCATTAAGCAAGACAAACTTGCATTTTTTCTGTTCGTCGATATTTCTGGCGTGATCGACCGCGATGTGGGATAGCGTGAATGGGAGTTTTTCTAGAAATTAGACCCCCCCCCCCCCCCCCTACTTGAAAAAGACCCCCCCCCCTTTTTTTGCCCCCCAGTTTTCAAAAGGCGTGAACGGTTTCTTTCGTGAGTACATGAGATGGCCCCCAGAGAAGGGGCCTTTCGTCTCATGATTGGCCTAAATTGGTGTCTAGCGATCAAGGTTTGCTGCTTCGGTGTTGATTGTCGTCGTAGACCGCAACTCGCTGGAGGTATTCCACATGTTCTGGGCAGTCTCTGGAACCGCAGCTGCGACACGTCAGCAGAAACCTGTGTGTTGTCCGCAGCGTAGGTCGACCCCGTATCGCAAATGAAGGTGCCGGGTCTCGCCGTATCTGTTCATCCCAGTCTTCGGTTGTCATTGACGTGCTGCTGTTGGACGATGCGTTCATATTGCCAGACATACTTGAACTGATTTAGGACTGGCACATGCACAGAGATTTTATAGTTACATGAGAATAATAATAAGCCAATCAGCGAACTCGTTACAAAAAATAAGTAATTGACCAATCAGATGCCGTGTCTCACGCAGAAGCTGTATTTTTACTGTCGTATCAGAGCAGTTGTTGTTCGACCAGCATATGCACCATATATCAGTCAGTCGCTAATTTGCACTCGTCATTCAGCAAAGTCTTCGTAGCTCAGTGAGTAACGCGCTGGACTCTGGATCCGTCGATCACGGGTTCGAATAGGCACGTTGCATGCCTAGTCCAGTGGTAGATCATCCCGCCGTGCACAGGTTGCGGGATCATCTATCTCAGGGTGAAATGCGTCAAATAAATGAATCAACCGCTGGTGTAATAAGTGCGTGAAATTGTTGATGTGAGTTTTCGTTTTACGCAAACGCGGGTCTACCATAGTCTATACTACTGCCTACTGCCTACTGCCTACAGTTATTTACGCAAACGGGGGTCTACCATAGTCTATACTACTGCCTACTGCCTACTGCCTACAGTTATTTACGCAAACGGGGGTCTACCATAGTCTATACTACTGCCTACTGCCTACTGCCTACTGCCTACTGCCTACAGTTATTTAAACCTGGGGGTTTCAATATAGATATATATACTACTGCTAAAGAGTAGTAGGACTAATAGTTTATATTGAACCCCCAGGTTTTAAATAACTGTAGGCAGTAGGCAGTAGGCAGTAGTATAGACTATGGTAGACCCCCGTTTGCGTAAATAACTGTAGGCAGTAGGCAGTAGGCAGTAGTATAGACTATGGTAGACCCCCGTTTGCGTAAAACGAAAACTCATATTATCTCGCGGTACACAGATTGTGAGGTCATCTATCTCAGGGTGAAATGCGATAACAAAAATAAAAGTTAAACATATTTTTTTATAACAAGTCTGCGCATATCGGCTCAGCGTCTGGCGGAGATTGCATCGGCAGCTTGAAGTGACATGGGAATATCCCGTGCAACACTATGTTGTATATGGACTGCAAGTCGGACTTCAATGTCTTAGATATCGAGAACATCGGCCAGTCGATGGTGTCGGTGTGCTAAGCCTACATCTCAATTGACTCAAACCCGAAGAGCTGAACGAATTCTGACTACCACACCGACAGTGACATGGAGTTGAAGATGTACATGTTAAATCAGGTGGGTGGGGTAGCTGTCAAACATAACATTTTAACAAGCAGAGTATGCTGTCTCGCCTTAAAGCTTACATCTCAAGTGACTCAAACCCGAAGAGCTGAACGAATTCTGACTACCACACCGACAGTGACATGGAGTTGAAGATGTACATGTTGCAGCATCGCCGTGCCGAAAAATCTAGATCGTCGCGACCGACGTGATGACTCACTCACTGTACACCACGTTAATCAGGCTATTAAACTGTATGACTCTCTCTCTCGGTACGAATGAACGAACAATCTATTCTTGTCGATTACCTATGTTGATGACTCACTCACTGTACACCACACCACATCACGTTAATCGGTCGTGTAAACTGTCGTCAACGGTGTACATGTATTGGGTTGGATGTTGAAATAAGACTCAGGGTGAAATGCGGCGGCGATAACATGCTGAGTATGTAGTCTCGCCTGACTGCCTGTATCGCTCGCTCGCTCGCTCAAATTCGAAGACCTGAACACAATACCGCATCGACATGCAGTTGAAGTAGGTTTACATGTTAAATCGGGTGGGTGGAGTAACTGCTCAACAACTCGATGCGAACTTTTCTCGCCTGAAAGCAAGTATCTGAAGTGCCGAAAACCCGAAAACCTGAACACAATACCGCATCGACAAGGACATGCAGCAGTTGAAGTAGTAGTAGTTTACATGTTGCATAATTGCGCTGAGCGATTCAACAACGCCGTGCCGAACAATCCAGACAGAAAGTCGCCAACGTCACGACACACGGGATGACGTCACAAACTCAAATTTACGTCACTGGATTCTCGAACATTCTGATTGTATTGAAAAAGTTGTTTTATGCTGAGGTATACCCTCTCTCTGTAGAGTGAGCCTGAGCCTGAGCCTGAGCCCGAGCCTGGTTGTTTAGATCATCAATCGAAGACCGTAACACATAATATGACCACTGCATCGACTACATCTATGGCGAGTTGAAGTTTTACATGCTAGAACAAGTGGGAGGGGTAAAAAAGCAAATGGCGGAGATTTTTCTCAAAGTAGAGTGTGGTATAGAGTGGTATCGGTATCGGTATCGGTATCGGTATCGGTATATCGCTATAATATATATATATTGGGGGTATTCAATCTTAACAAGTTTTAGAAAAGAACCCCCGATACCGATACCGATACCGATACCGATACCACTCTACACACACCCCCCCAACTTTGCAAAAATCTCCACCATTTGCTTTTTACTTAAAATTGCTCTAACTTTGCATTGCGTCGACGGATCTTGATGAATTTTTCACCGTTGCACTCAACGAGACAGCCGCCCGCCACCTGACAATGCACTGACAGTCTCGCACGCTAATGCATTTCGCCGCTCGACAGCACTCAAGTTGTTGCTTGGGGCCATTGTCAGTGACGTCACTGACGGATTTAAAAAATAAATAAATAGTAGTCTTCTCGCTAACGATGCCATCTACTCTGAGTACGACTTAGCGAGCGAACGAGCGAGCGACAAACTTTCTTAGTCACCGAGCGAAGCAGGGTGTGTAACAAAGTGTGTCGCCGCTTCGAAGGAGGAAAGGACATGCATGTATAGACACAATCAACAAAGTTTCGACATTTCAACAAATCAGTAGGTTCAAAACAGTACAAGTCGGGTCGCCTATCAAAGCACCATGACATAACAGCAGCAATATATGTTCATCCACAGATGTGGGAGGTAATCTACTATGGCAGCTGGTGATTGAAACCACTGGCCCACTGTTGTGGGAAAACGAGTCTTAAAAAGGGAGATGATATATAATGGTAAGTCAGGTTTTATAATGTACCATGCAGACTCAAATTAGATGTAATTGAAACATGTTGACAGCCATGTACTGCCTCACCCTGCATGTCTCATTCTATGACGCAGTGGTTGTATTAAACGCGTGTATATCTAAACCTATCTTATCTCCATACAATATAACAGTTATTTGTCACCGTTCCGAGCGTGCGTCACAGACTCGTTCTCTCGAAGGTTCTTTATCACATGGCCGAACGTGACGACGTCACTACTGGCTGATGCCTAACGAAGCTTACCTTGGCGAGTACAGGTTGGTTGCGGGCGGGATGCGTTAGAGGCAAAGAAGAAAAATAGGCACGTCGCATACCTAGCCCAGTGGTAGATCATCCCGCCGTGCACAGGTTGCGGGGGTCATCTATGAGTCGATTGAAATGTTACATGTTAAATCGAGAGGGTGGGGTAACGGTCCAACATTTGATGCGAAAAAAATTACATGTCAGGAATGTTGTCTCGCCTGACAGCCTGCCTGTATCTCAAGTACCTCTAACCCGAAGACCCGAGCACAATCTGACCACATGCAGTTGAAGTAGGTTTACATGCTAAATCGAGTGGGTGGGGTAATGTGGGTGGCGAAATGCGAAATTTTTTACATATCGCGAATGTGCTCTCTTATGAAAGCCTACATCTCAAGTGACTCAAATCCGAAGACCCGAACACAATCTGACCACGGCATCGACAGGGACATGCAGTTGAAGTAGGTTTGCATGTTACAGCATCAACAACGCCGTGCCGAAAAATGTAGAACGTCGCCGGCGTGATGACGTCACAAACACAAATGCTTGTCGCAGATGCACACATGGAACTTTGTTCTAGAACAAACAAACAAACTGAGCTAGCGAGCGAGCGAGCGAGATAGAGACGCAACCAACCGGCGCTATGACACACAGCCAGCCAACTTGGAATGTTCTCGAACAAACGCGGCGATGAATCACTCACACTAACTAACATGACGCAATGCGTTAAACTGCTGTAACTTTGCATTGCGTCGACGGATCTCGATGAATTTTTCACCGTTATGATCGCCATCTCAAGTGCCACAAACTCGAAGACCTGAACACAATCTGACTACCGCATCGACAGTGAAACGGGGTTGAAGTAGTTTTACGTGTTAAATCAGGTGGGTGGGGTAAAGAATCAACATTTTTGCTGAGATGCGAACATTTTGACATGTCGAGGTTTTAAGTCATCTCGTCTCATAGTGGCCGTCTCAAAGGTCGCAACGGTGAATACTTTACCGCTATCGTACCACCGCATCGACAGTGACATGGAGTTGAAGGTTTACATGTTAGACCAACATTTTTGGCGAGATGCGAAAAATTTTACATATCGCGAATGTTGTCTCGTATGAAAGCCTGCATCTCAAGTGTCACAAACTCGAAGACCCGAACGAATTCTGACTACCGCATCGACAGTAACATGGTGTTGAAGTTTTACATGTTGCAGCATCGCGCTGAGCGATTCAACAACGCCGTGCCGAAAAATCTAGAACGTCGCCGACCCACGTGATGACGTCACTAACTCAAAAAATGCGTCACTAATGTCACGTGATACGTACCTTCAGGCGAGCATGTGCTATTGTTAGCGTCAAATCAGAGAGGCAGTTACGTGAATGCGTCGGCAGTCGTCCAATGGGAGCCGATATAACGGAGAAAAAAAAATAATGTTATCAGAAAAAATAACGAGACTGAGAGCGGGTATAAAAACTAGTGTCAACCGCGTCTCGTCGGATTTTGCTCTGCGATTCCATTCGAGACGCACTGACCAGTCAATGTGTTGTTAGTTGAGTTAAAGGCAGCTTCCCCGGTCTTGGCGTGACTGACCGAAAGGTTGGAAACCCAGTTCCGCAAACGTTTCAAGTCTGACCTCCCGACTCCACTGTAGCCGCATAGTACTGGCAATTGCCCGCGGCGTGTTAGGTGCGAGTCGTGCTAGTCGAATTCGGTACTCGTTCGCACTAGACGTGGTCTTACTACCTTCTGAGACGTTCAAACAAACAAACAACTACTTGCTAGCCGGCGATGGCTGCGAGGTTGCACATTTTTAACCCGCCGGTTCACCAGGTCGGTGGTTGCTGCTCATGATAGCAGATGCAGCAAACATTGATCTGCTGAACTGAATGGTCCGAAGCCCATTTGATAAAGTGTGACGGAAAATATGCAATCTCGCTAGAGTCGATATCTCTTTTTCGTTTTGAGTCTGCTGGGTGCGGTAACTGACCAGTATGAGTAACTGGCCAATTTTCTTGTGATATACGAACAACATTTTATGCTGTCTCTCATAGCCTGCATCGGCAGAAAAAGTAATTGAAATTTTGTACAGTGCACATCTGGATCAGTTGTTGTTCGACCAGCAACGTGTCAACATCGACACTGAAAATCAGGTTAGGTTGGTGGGGTAAATGGCCAACTTTCTTGTGATATGTAAACAACATTTTATGCGGTCTATCATAGCCTGCATCGGCAGAAAAAGTAATTGAATTTGTTTACAGTGCACATCTGGATCAGTTGTTGTTCGACCAGCAACGTGTCAACATCGACACTGAAAATCAGGTTAGGTTGGTGTACAGCTGATACGTTAGCGCATGACTTGCATTCGGTGTTGTTACGGCGAGCGAGTGCTGACGACTGACTGACTGTACATCACTTCAGAGCGCTGATGACCGTGCAGTATTGGTCTCCTTAATCATGTGTGTAGCTGATACGTTACGGCGAGCGAGCATGTAGTGCTGATGACTGTGCAGTGTTTGAGACGGGTCTCCTTAATCAGCCGTGTAGCTGATACGTTAGTGTATGACTTGTATTTGGTGTTGACTGCGTGATACGTGAGTGTAATGGATACACTCTCAGAATGTTCTAGAAGATTGACGATAACAAACAAAGCTACTAGCTTGTCGATGGCCTATGTCTTTACGGCGAGCGACTGCTGACTGACTCTACACCACACGTTTAACTGATACGTTGGTGCATAACTCGTTCTTCGTTTCTTATGCGGTGAAGTATGTTAATCGGACGAGCATGCAGCGGTGGCGAATGTGCTATACTTGAGAGAGCTCTGATCGATCGATCGATCAGACGTGTAACTGATACAAACGTGAGAGCAGACGTGTAACTGAATGGTATAAACGTGCGACTGTCGCTGTGGTAGGTGAGAGATAGACACGTGTTCACTAAGATAGGCCATACGGCCGCCATGCAGCGTTGACGACATGCAGTGAAGTACTTCATAGCAGACGGGAGTCTCCTTGATCAGACGTGTAACTGATACGTGAGTGCATGAATTGCTGTGCTGTTGGTTGATGACCTATGTCTTTACAACTGACTGACTGACTGACTGACTGACTGACTGAACATCCATTCAGCGCTGACGACATGCAGTGAAGTACTTCAGAATATATGGGGTCTCCTTAATCGGGTGTATAACTGTATCGATAATTGTAGAAACGCGTGACTGTCGCTGCTCGTGGTATTTACCAGAGTAAAGGGATGTCGTCGAGCGAGATCTCACGATCCAAAATTCAATCGGATGGATGGATTCCTTTACAATATTGGACAATTGGGGCGTGGCCTAATATGATCTCGACCAATCAGAAGCCAGGGAGTTTCACTGTTAGTTTGAATCGACCAATCAGAAGCGAGCAAGGTTGTGACGTCACGAAAACGTACGCCATGCTTTTATCGAAAACACATGGCGTACGCATTCGACCAATCAGAAGCCAGAGATTTGGCGGGAAATTTGCATCGACCATGCCTGTACGATTTGACGTGTAATATAGGGTCTCCTTAATCGGGTGTACAGCTGATACGTTAGCGCATGACTTGCATTCGGTGTTGTTACGGCGAGCGAGTACTGACGACTGACTGACTGTACATCACTTCAGAGCGCTGATGACCGTGCAGTATTGGTCTCCTTAATCATGTGTGTAGCTGATACGTTAGTGGCACGACCTTTGGTTATTTGGTGTTGAATCATTACGGCAGCCTACTGCGTATTTACGGCGAGTGAAGTGGGCTGACGACTGACGTGTTCATAGGGTATCCTCCTTTAAATTAAGCGTGTTAACTTTACTTCGATAAATTGGTAGAAACGCGTGACCTGTTCGCTTGCGGTATGTTAAGTCCTTGTAGCTCGTGGAAGTTCACCAGAGTAAATAGGAAGTTCGTCCAAGCGAGAATCTTCCAACGGTTCCAAAATTCAATCTGCAAGTATTAGACCTCCCTTAATCAATGTGTGTAAGCAAGATTAACCGTTTAGTGGCACGACTTGTAATTTGGTGTTAGATCTTTAACGGCAGCCTATGTTATTTATGGCGAGTGAGTGCTGACGACTGACTGTTCAATGAGGTCTCCTTAATTAAGCGTGTAACATTTCTCGATAATTGTAGAACAAAAAAAGCCGTGAACTAGTCGCTGCGGTATGTTAAGCTCATTGTAGCTCGTGGAATTCCACCAGAAGTAATAGGGAAGTCGTCAAGCGAGAATCACCAAGAATCCAAAATTCAATCGGATGGGATGATTCCCTTTAGACCAATATTGACAATTTGGGGCGTGGCCTAAATAATGGTCTCGAACCAATCAAAGCCAAGCCAGGATTTTTTTGGCAGGAACATTTGAATCGACCAATCAGAGAAAGCGAGCAAGCTTCTGACGTACACAGTAATTAAATTTATTTTTATTTTATCAGAGACTATTATCAGAAAACTGTTGCGTAATAAAGAAAACTCTAAAAAACCATCTACACATGTGAGTACCCTCATTTAGCGCATGCGCAGAAATACTAACGTATAGACCTCGCCGGAAGCGGATAAATGGTTTGAACGAAGTATTCCGAATGAAAAAAGATTAGGGGGGGTCCCATAGATATATGAATGACTAATCCTACGTCAATTTTATATTGGGTGTTGGGGGGTTCAATCTAAAATATGTTTAATACGGGTAAGGTAGCCAGTAGACGTAGGATTAGTATATATCTATGGACCCCCCCTAAACTTTTTTCATTCGGTAATACTTCGTTCAAGTACTGTTCCGCCTTAGCCCATAGCAACGTCTCCGCGAGAAATCGTCCCAAATGGCTAACGATACATCCTCCAGCCGGAAGCGGAAATGGTTAGAACGAAGTATTCCGAATAGAAAAAAAGTTTATGGGGGGGTCCCCATAGATTAGATGAACTAACTCCTACCGTCAACTCTTTTATTTTATTAGGGTTGGGGTGTTCAATCTACAAATATGTTAATAAACGGTAAATGGGTAGCAGTACACCGTAGATTTAGTATAACTATCTAAGGGTGGGAACGCCCCCCTAACATTTTTTCATTCGAATACTTCGTTCAAGTACTCTCCGCTTCCGCATAGCAAAGTCTCCGCTGAGAAGTCGCCCAAATGCTAACCGTATAGTTCCTCGCCGGAAGCGGTAAATGGTTTGAAACGAAAAGTAATTCCGAAAAAAAAAGTTGAAAAAAGGGGGGTTCCCAGGGGGGGTCCCAAAGATATATGATAACTAATCCCTACGACAACTTTTATATTGGGGTGATTTTCACATTCCTAAAATATGTTAATACGTGGTAAGGGTAGCATATGAAACGTAGGATTAGTATATAAATCTAATGGGACCCCCCCCTAACCCCTTAACTTTTTCCATTCGGACATACATTCGTTAACAAGTAACTTCCGCTTCCGCCTAAACACGGCTCGCCCCGGAAGTAGATTAGCGCATGCCATTCTGACATAGTATATAACTAAATATTATAAGAAAACAAAATGATACAGCGTCTTTTTAAAACAAAAACAAGTTTAATTTTTCAATTGAACCAACATTACATAATGCCAATGTAATCCCAACCCGCGATTTTAACATCGCGACCAATCTCAAAGCAGAACAATAGGTCATGTTCGAGAGACTGTTGCTCGACGACTGCTGCAACACCTTTTTGCGTCCTGGGTATCGATTCTTTTAGATTCGGCGGGCGCTTAGCGTTTGAGTTTCTTGGACGTGCAGTCCGTCGTCATCATTTGAATCTCTGGTCTTTTTCTTGAAATCGTCCCTAACCCACTGCCCGCCCCTGGATGCGTTGAACCATACTCCGTTTACTTACTGCTCACTGCTCCGGCGTTGAAGTACTCCATTTCAACACGAACCTTGATGAATAATGCGTATCAGGTTCCAACTGGGAGGCTCGAAGCGGCCCATGGAACGGAAAATGCTCGTCAAAACATCGGACATCATTTCCGCTAGTGTCTCCGGAGTGTCACAATATCGACGTGGTCATAATGTGAACGCCATCGTCGCGTCGAAACCACGTCATCGTACAGCCGTTTTGCGATTCTTTTCGTATGTACTGCATGTAACGCAGCGCCCTTCGTCCAGTTTTTGTAACAGTTCAACGTTTCAGAAACCTACTCCAGTAGCTGGCCGCACGGTTACTTTCCCGCGCACAGTTTTCCGTCGGCAAACGAGTATTTGGAGAGAGGCTAAGCTCCAAAGGATAATGCCAGACCTTTAGCCTTTCCCCCCCCCTTTATTTATTTTTTTTGCTTTTGTCGTAGAGAGCTCGGAGCAATATCCCCGACCCACTCGTCCTCGAGATATGGGTATGGTGATAGGTAGCACACTTCTAGCCTCTCAGCAAGCGCTATCAATTTGACCGTTTTCGCTTGCGATTCGACACGAAAATATTCGCCCAATTCGACAGGTTTTGCGCCAATCCTGGATGTGTTTCAAACACGACCCGTATATCCCATCTTCTGTGTACTGCCGCCCAGAACGACCTAACGGTAATCGCCTGACCCAACAGTGGATGGAATAATCTTACACAGTTTGTTATTTCGAGAATTGCTCGTCGGTCCACTTACTGGGATCGACACAGCTGACGTCGATCTTCCTCCAACTGGGCCGTCTACACGGTTGAAACGCAAAACCGATTCCTCGAAGCTGCGGATTACTACGTCCATAAACTCATGTAGCGCCCTGCCCGTCTTTGGCGTCGTTACGTTCGCCGTAATGTCTCGTAATGGTCCGACATTATTTTCGACGTGATCAAGAAACCATGCCACGTACTTCGCGCGGCTGGTTAAGCAGAGGGCCGTACGAACTTGCAGTTGGCTCTCGTGGGCCGGCGGCAGTGCATCCCGTCAGTCGAACTTCAAGAACGGCCAAGTCATTTTCTGCGCACCTTCGCACTCTTCGAAGACGAGAAACATGGGCCGAACTTTGGGACGCCCATTACCAGTTATTTATTTTGTCCGCCCGACCGTGGGTGAGCGCTGTACTTCGCTATGAACTGACCTTTAAGAAGAATTGCGTCTTGGCCGTAAATTCGCCGCATGTGACTGTAGTAATCCAATAATGCTTCTGGCTTGTGGTCCACGACATTTAGCCCTTGTAGCTACTCTATCGACACGCCGGTACGGCTCGGCGGTTCTGGATAAGTAATCACGATAAGTATTGAGCGTCTTGGGAATCCGTTGGTCCCAACGGTTCCTGAATGTTAGCTTCGTATAAACTGTCACCCCCGCTCCCCGCTCATCGCGATCGAGGTCTGCAACAAATTGCTTGCTGTCTGCGACTGCTACGAGCGTCCTTGTATGGTTTGATATGGCCTATAACTTCAGCGACTGTTTTGGCTAGTTTTGCTCGAGAACTTTTTGATTTTCGATATTTACCTTTTTATCGTTCTTCCCGGCTAGCCCGCGAGGTCGTGGCTACGATTGCCTCTTTCTCGAATCGAATCCGGTCCAAACGTCCTGCACAACAATTGCTGTCTCATCGTAGCCGCACTTTGAAGTAAGTCCAACAGAAATGCACACGGTCAATGAGTGAACGACTTTGTCTCGCGTTGGCATGGCTTTCAACTGTAGCGCCGTATTTGGATCGTTTTCAGGCCACTAGTGAACTTTCATCGGTTTCGTCGTGCTATTGAAGAAGTACGTGTTCCGTTGCCCGTGACGAGTACACTTTCTTGAGCGATTTCTTTCAGTGTGGCGAACTGTGTCAATCTTTTTTTCCAGTCCGACGACGTCCGCGCATATCATCGTCCCCGATGCAAACAGTGTAAATTAAGGACGGAGTTAATTTGGCGATGTGACAATTGAGTTCAGTTTGATTGGTGTGGTCTGGATCTGGAAATGGCATGTAACTCAGCTTATATAGATTTTTTTTGTGTCTGACTATCGAGGAGAGCCATGGTTTTCATTATTTAATTTTCTCCTTCAGCCATTAACATAGTTTGAAATCTATTTTTAGAATTACGCATAAAATTGAAACGGTCGACGCCCCTACTACATCATTTGCCGACAAGACAAGTGACAGTGACAAGTGACGATGCCCGAGCGTCACATATGAAAGCGATTCACGATTCCCACCAGTTTCGATGTGAAGGACCTGGTGATAACAACACGCTGGCGACGTTGCGACATGCAGCAGTTGTTTTCTCCCCTGCCCATCAGACCCGACCACCGAGTCGAAGTCTGACGAGAACGTTCGACCACTTATGATCCACGTACTGCAGCAGTTGCACGTGTTTAAAAAGCGGCGAATGCAGAAAATCTGCGACGAACTTTGGTCACGCAAACGCCGTTTATCGGATTTTTGAAGAATTAGCCGGGAACAGAGTTTGCCGACGAAGGAGATCGCCAACCGATGCATTTCTGCCCATGAGAACTCTTTATTGGCCGCCCTGTAACCTGCGACCTCGATGCCAGAGAAACCGCTGACAGTTTGGTGGAAGGGCAAGTCGTACTTCTCGGCGCTCTACACGAAGGAGCCTGTTCGACCGTGGAATCGATTCTTTCATGGGAGTCTACTGACGATGACGACGAGCGAGCGGTACCAGAGGCGTACGCGATGTTGCTTCTTACTACTTCCAGTACGTGAATGACCTCACAGCATTCTAACAGGCCTTCGAATCGCGGTTCGATCAAATCTGGTGGCGGCCGCCAAGGAGGAGCCAAGGACGAGACGAACGACGACCCAATGAGGACGGTAAGGACTGTGGGCATGTTACTTCCGACTTGACCGTATCTGGCCGATATCGTGGGCCCCGCACGAAGTATTCCGTTCCACGCCGCGCTGGCCGAGATTCGCAAAGTTTGGCGAGCGGTGACCGCTGTTCGTGAAGCTGTTCCGCACGAGACGTACCCCGCCCGACTGAACGAGCTGTCACCAAGCTGTACAAACTCACGACGACACTGCCGGGAATCCGTGACCAACCTACGACCAACTACGCGATGGCCAAGAAGATTTCGGCGACATGACGGCCTCCGAGTTTCTCGATCGACGAGACAAGTGACAACGTACGACGCCATGATCGAACACGTTCGGAGAAGAAAACGGTGCTATTATCACGAGACGGAAAAGTTATTTCGCGAGCTCGACGACGAAGCTGTTTCGCCCAGCGCAAGAAAGTGGGTCCGACAAGCCGCCGAGTTTCCCTGACCGCGATATACAATGATGAAGGCCCATCGCCGAACCTCCGCCTCTTCGGCATCGACAGAGAAAGAACGGGGCGAACGAGTTCATGGGAATAAACCTGCGCGAAGTCAACAGCCTGCGCCTAACTAAACGGCGCCGTATACCCGGACCCACCCAACGAATGGAATTTCCGCCCGAACCGCCATAACTGTGCGAGATGAAGTCGGAGGGCAACTCGGACGGCAGCAACGTTTACGGATCGGCGAGTTTTGATAACTCGACATGCCGGCGTTCCTGCCCAGTCCTTGTCGAAGATGAATGGGACCGAGAACATCGCACGGTGACGCTCCAAACGGCTTGAACATCGACAGGCGCAATTCCCACCGACCTCGGTGATCGAGTCGATTACGCAGGCATCTCGCATCCCAGCCCGACGACCAGAGAGACGTACATCGCGTACGCCCGGGTAAGCTGGATCGAGCACGTCAGGGGACAGCGACTACTACCCTATCGAACGGAGAACGGTGAACCACCTGCTGCCTATCTACACGATCAACCGCGGACAATCGACATCCACGACGCGACCTACGTGCGCAGCTGGTACGAGTGCGACGATTCAGTGGGGCCGTCAAGCGGGAACTGTTTCGAACAGATCTTGAAGCTTGCTCATTCCTGCACGTAATGCGGCTCTGTTCTCCGGCTGCCATTGACGAGAAGCAACACGACGTTTCCTCCATGTACGAGTCCGTGCGCGAACGAACCTGGTACAGTCAGCAAGCAGCAGCAGATAAGACGACGAAGACTAAACGACCGCGACAAGGAAGGGAAGTTAGGGCGTGCAGGCTGATCGTAAAGTTCACGACAGGTCGCGTTCATGAGAACATCATAGATGTCGTCGCGGCGCAGACTCAAAGAGAATGAACGTCTACCGGGGCATGTTACGGCACCACCTGCTGGACAGATCGGCGGACGACGAAAACCATTCTTTCGAACGAGGCCATCTACGGAGAAGAGAATCACAACGTTGCGTCTGCCTACTGAACATGAAACCGGACGAGATCTAGCGGCCGCTCATAATCCCCCGTGGCTGTTCGAAGTGTCACCGCAGCGAACGACGACGACGACGCTGTTTGCCACTCTTCTCAAGCTCTCAGGATGAACCAGTGCTCTCGTGCACAGGCCAACTTGCCGGTTGCAGATCGCCGTCAAGTACGTGCAGAAGCTGAGCGCGCCAGACGAGATGGCGATTGAAAACATTCGGCCTGCGTCGATCTATCGCAGTCTGTTCGTCGTCAAGCGCAAGGAAGCGAACGAAGAAGAAGATCGGCTTAAGCAACAGTACGAACGCATCAAGTCCTACACGTTCACTGCGGATCAAAAAGAAGAACTCGTCGACGCGATCGACCGCTACTCGGTGGGTCGTCTGAAGCGCCGGCGGTCCAACGGACACGTCCTTTCAATGTTGCGTAACACGCCGTTGGTGTATGACGACAAGAACAGGTTCAAGTGGTGCGATGGCGTAAAGTTTTGTGCTATCTCAGAACATAAAAATGCCTCTGGCAACCCTTGCTCGTATTATTTGAAGTTGAATACGAAGACTCACAACTGCGGGAAACGCGAGTGTTACGTGTACTGTCACTGTTTCAGTACGTCCTGCAGAGAGAAGACATCGCGGCAGCAGCAGTTTTGTATCGGCAAATTATCGATTTAATAAAACCACTATCTCTGTAGTATGATGTATCGATCCATTTCTTGGTGGAAACGTGTTTTCCATTTTACGCAAACGGGTGTCTACTATAGTCTATACTACTGCCTACTGCCTACTGCCTACTGCCTACTGCCTACAGTTATTTACGCAAACGGGGGTCTACCATAGTCTATACTACTGCCTACTGCCTACTGCTATTTAAACCTGGGGGTTTCAATATAGATATATATACTACTGCTAAAGAGTAGTAGGACAAATAGTTTATATTGAACCCCCAGGTTTAAAACACGAATGATAATAGCAGTAGGCAGTAGGCAGTAGTATAGACTATGGTAGACCCCCGTTTGCGTAAAACAAGAATGAGAATAACAGTAGGCAGTAGGCAGTAGTATAGACTATAGTAGACACCCGTTTGCGTAAAACAAGAATAAGAATAACAGTAGGCAGTAGGCAGTAGTATATATTATGGTAGACCCCAGTTTGCGTAAAGCGAAACATCAAGTTACGCACTTATTGTACCAGCGTGCTGGACGACGTGTCTAAAAAATGCACGCGTGCGCATTGTATGCTGAAGGCGAAAAATAAATAATGATATTATTTTCGAGACTCAGTATAAATACTGAGTGCATGCCGTTCCCGATCACACACGTACATCAATCAATCAAACAATGTCGCATCGCCAAATTTCCGCATTCAATGTACACTTCTCCATCGGGGAAGACGTCGCCGTCGTCGTCGTCGAAGAACTCGAAGATAGGATGAAACAGTTCACCATACAGAAAGACATCGAGAGCGCATTCGTCACGATCGACGGACACGTACTTCTTCAAAACACCACGAAACCGATGAAGTTCAACAGCGGCATGAAAACGATACAAACTGCGCTCAAGTTGAAAGAATTACCCAGCAGAATCAAGACGTTCAATCCTTTGCCGAGTGCATTTCTGTTGGATTACTTCAAGAGCGGCTACGATGAGACAGCTATTTTGTGCAGACATGGACCGAGATTCGTGAAAGAGGCAATCGTAGCCGACCTCGCGGATAGCCGGGAGAACGTTAAAAGTAAATATCGAAATCAAAAGCTTCTCGAGCAAACTACCAAACAGTCGCTGAAGCTAGGCTATATCAACCTACAAGACGCTCGTAGCATCGCAGACAGCAAGAGCTTCGTTGCAGACCTCGATCGCGATGAGAACCCAAACGACGACATGGAGCTGGGAGACAGTTACGAAGCAACATTCCAACGTTGGACCAAGGATCCCGAGACGCGCAAATATCGTGTCACGTACCCGGAACGCGAACCGTACGCGATTTCCATCCAGAGCTGCAAGGGACTACTGGATATAAAGCAGAAGCATTACTGGATATACTCGCACGCGGCGAATTACGGCAAGACGCACTTCTTAAAGGAGTTCGTCGCAAATTACAACGCGTATTCCGTGGGCGACACCAACAACTGGATGGGCGCCCCAAAATCGGCACAATTTCTCGTCTTCGAAGAGAACGAAGGGGATCAGAAAATGGCATGGCCCTTCTTGAAGTCTCTGACGGGAAGCACTGCCGCCGGCACGAGAGCCAACTGCAAGTCGTACGGCCACTCTTACCAGCCGCGCGAAGACGTGCAGGTCGTGATCACGTCGAATTTGTCGCCATACGAGATATACGGAAAATACGACGCAAAGACGGGCAGGCGATTCATGAGCATGGACGTGGTCAATCAGCTCGAAGAACGTTTTTTCATTCACAGAGTCGACGGCCCGTTGGAGGAAGACCGCGTCAACTGTATGGAACCCAGAAATTGGAATAGGGAACAGTTTTCGAGGCAGTTGTGCAAACTATTCGAGCCGCTGACGAAGAGAGACGACGATGACGACGACGACGAGGACGACGACGGGGACACCATGTGCGTCAGTACCGAGGACAACATAGTGAACGCGCTGAAACATATCGAACGGGCCAAGATCCTGTTGAACGCTAGATACTTCGTCACTAACCCAAAGAAGACGTCCAGGTCATCGCTGTCGGGGCTTCTCGACACTCTTCCCATCCACGTAGTGGGCTTGAAGACGAATCTCGGTGACATAGTCCGCTCACTCTACGACACGCGGGATAACCTGAAAAGAGGCAGGTGTTGGGATCTGGCACTCGCCAAACTCGTTGTCGACGAAGATCGCGCACAGAGCAGGCAGCGCGGCGAACTGCTGGAAAACTTTCTCAACGTTGACCAATTCAAGCTGGAGAAGGACGCTGCCTACACGCAGTACATAAGGAATAATCGCAAACAGCTATACGACGACGTGTTCGAATCCGTATTGTGGCAGAGTGACGACGACGACGACGACGACGACGACGACTACGACAGGTACACTCCGGAAAAACTGATCGAAATGATGTCCGAATTCGACGAACTGTTTCCCGCTAGCCGCTTCGCGAGCGAACAGATACGGCGATTCCTGAAGCTAGTGTTGAAAGAGTTCTTCGCTCTGGACCAGCGTAATGTTACGCGTGTGGTCAAAGGTATGCTGGCGACGAGAGAACGTGTTAGAAAGAGGCCGAGGTGCGGTAGTGACAATGTGGACGACGACGACTGCACAGCTAAGCGGCGTCGTCCACATTGTCAGCAGCAACTGGATCCGAGTCTATTAAAAGTTGCGAAACAGCTTCAAATGGACATCGAAGACACTTCGTCGTCGTCGTCGCCGTCGCCGTCGTGCAGACTCTGTTACCGTCCGCCGACAACTAACCCACCGATCGCGAGAGCATCGTGTGGTCACCTGTTCTGCTGTCTCGAATGTCTTGGAACTTACTCGAAGATTACTGTGTCAGATCGCGGCGGCCTGTTCAGTTGTCTGATATGCGATTCGCTGGGGCCCATCACGTTAGTGTAATGAGTTCGTGACTCGATGTGATTTTCTATTGTACACACACAAGCGTATACTCACTTATACTGCGACGAGACGGCACCCGTCATGCTGGTGCAATAAGTGCGTGAAATTGTTGATGTGAGTTTTCGTCTTACGCAAACGGGGGTCTACCATAGTCTATACTACTGCCTACTGCCTACAGTTACTTACGCAAACGGGGGTCTACTATAGTCTATACTACTGCCTACTGCCTACTGCCTACTGCCTACAGTTATTTACGCAAATGGGGGTCTACTATAGTCTATACTACTGCCTACTGCCTACTGCCTACAGTTATTTAAACCTGGGGGTTTCAATATAGATATATATACTACTGCTAAAGAGTAGTAGGACAAATAGTTTATATTGAACCCCCAGGTTTAAAACACGAATGATAATAGCAGTAGGCAGTAGGCAGTAGTATAGACTATGGTAGACCCCCGTTTGCGTAAACACCAGTAGGCAGTAGGCAGTAGGCAGTAGTATATACTATGGTAGACCCCCGTTTGCGTAAACACCAGTAGGCAGTAGGCAGTAGTATATACTATGGTAGACCCCCGTTTGCGTAAACACCAGTAGGCAGTAGGCAGTAGGCAGTAGGCAATAGTATATACTATGGTAGACCCCCGTTTGCGTAAAATCAGAACAAAAGAAAAATAATGGAGTTCGATTCAAATTTACCGCCAAAAAATATGACTGCTGATGATGCTGCTGTGAATGATCAATGTATTGTTTACCTGTTTCGCGTGTTACTTTTTTGAAATAAAAATATCAGTCTTGTCTTACACGTCAAATCGTACAGGCTTGGTCGATTCCCGCCGAAAAAATAAAATAATAATAATCATAGAAACAAATAACGTAATGGGATTGCGAAGTATATATAGCAGACAAGACAGTGTCGACCACACACCAACGCGATGCAATCTCAACGAAACATTCACCTTCTCCTTAGCGAAAACGATTTAACCGATGTCGGCGGTCTAATTGAAAGGATGCAAGCGTTCGCCTTGCGAACAGGTATCGACAACGTGTTGATCACAAGAGACGGAGACGTGTTGATGGACTGTGCGAACAACACGTTAGAGTTGCATAGCGCCGCAAAGACGATCCAGACCTCTCTGGAGCTCACAGACTTACCCACGAGTGTCACAACATTCGCGACGTTACCGAGTTCGTTTCTGGCTCGCTTCGACGAAACACGCGTGTTGTACAGACGTGGAGACAGATTCAAGAAGGAAGCCATCGAGTCCCACGTCCGACGTCACGATCAAAAGTTCGTCGCGTCGACTACACTCCAGCTGCTCAAAGACGGGACCATCAAGTTCGAAGACCTCCGCAAGGTCCACAACAAAATCAAAAACAAACAACGTCGATATCGACGTCTACTTGCGACTAGACGGAGGTGATCGCTTGCCAACAGTTTCAAGCATCAGTCGACGGGATCTGAAGAACATTCGAGAACGTTTACTGCAGCGACACTCGGTTGCCGGTTACGACGATGTCGAAGTTTCTTTTTGATACTCGAAATAAAAAAATCTATCGTTTATTCTGTGTGTTTGTTCGTATATGATGATGCCACTTGTATAAACAACTCAAGTGTACCCTTTGCGAACGCTCGGCTAGGCCTGGATATGATGTGCGAAGCTGTACATGACTTGTGACGTCATAAAAAAAGCAAATGGCGGAGATAAAAATTTTTGGGGCATATGTCTGGCTCTTGGCTCTTGGCTCTTGGCTCTTGGCTCTTGGCACACCCCTGTTTGGTAAAAAACTAATTAAGATTGAAACCCCCATATATATTTCCAAGAGCCAGACATATGCATATACCCCAATTTTTTTTATCTCCGCCATTTGCTTTTTCTTCACGCAAACATAACGTCATAGCTGCATTTCACCCAGTGGACATCATCCCGCCGTGCACGGGTCTATCTCAGTGTGAAATGAGTCAGCGTGAAGAAACTCTGAGTCACGACTCATGTTTGCAGCGACGACAAACTTTCTTAGTCACCGAGCGAAGCAGGGTGCGTAACAAAGTATGTCGCCGCTTCGAAGGAGGAAAGGACATGCATGTATAGACACAATCAACAAAGTTTCAACATTTCAACAAATTTATTAATTTCACAATAGGCTAAAAACAAAACAGTACAGTTCAATTCAACAATTCAATTCTTCTGCAGCGTCATCGCTCCGGTCGCATCGCACACGAGACAGGCGAACGCCCCGCTGCGGTTGTTCTTCATCGTCTCCGCGTAGCTACCGAGACAGTCGATACAGCAGAACGGGTGGTCGCACGACGAACCCCGCAACACCAGCGGGTAAGACGTCGGCGAGCGGCGGCACAGGCGACACGACACTCGATCCATGTTTCTCTTCAGCTCCGTCATCGTGCTCTCGAGCAGCTGCCGAGACATGCCCACGTCGCTCTTCAGTCTCGAGTCCGACATCGACGCGGGCAGCTTCCCCAGACTCTCGAGCGACGCGCCGATGTGTCGAACGCTCTCCACCATCTCTTCGTAACTACTGTCGCTACTGCCGCTAGAGGTTTGTGCAGCAGCAGTCGATGGCCGATGCGACGACGACTTGCGCTTCTTCGCCGCCACCTTCTTCTCTGTGGACAATGCCGCCGACGCCGCAGGCTTTCTCTTCTTTGGTTGAGCCACCTTCTGCTGAACGACCTGCTGCAGCTGCTGAGTGTACGTGTTCGTCGTCGTAGCAGCAGCTCCTTGGTCCATCATCGACTCGATATCGGCCAACAGATTATCGGCGGCACTCGTCGTCTCGTCGTCGTACTCCGAAGCTGCTGCCGCCACCGCTGCCGTTGGGATGTACTCCGGATGGCGCGGGTCGTAGAACTGGTTATTATCCATAATGTATGCCATGTTGCTTGCTTGCTAGAATTCTGATGAATGATCCATCTGTCCGATCTGCTCTCGCTTTTATACCCGCTGGACGGATCGAGATCTCGTTATTTTTTCCTCTTAACTCGGCTCCCATTGGAAGACGTCAGACGGCCGACCCGATTGGCCGCTAAAATTAGCACTCGCTCTCTTCAAGGTCCGAGTCACGTGACTAAACGTGACGTCACTGATGCCTAACAGAACTCGAAGGTCACATGGCCGAACGTGCTGCTGGCCTAACGAAGCTTTCCTTGGCGAATGCCGTGACTGCTCAAGCAGTTGTACAGCCACAGGAAGTCGTGCTTCTTCTTGTAGTCGCTCGTCATTCCGCCGCCGCCGATTGCCGAGCTCATGATCGCGTAGAGAAACACGCTCAGCAGGGCATACGGACACAACGACGTCGAACGACTGTGCTTGTACGCGTCGAACACAAAGTCCACGTATTTCGCATTGTCCACGTTCGTCTCGTCGAACAGGGCGAAGAAGTCGTATCGCTTCCGCCTGTTGTACCCGCACATCGGGTCGCCGAAGACGGGATCGAAGTGATCGCTTATCTTGTCCACGGACATGCTTCTCAAAAGGGGCAAATCTTCGTCGCCGCTGCTAGCCTTTTGCAACACGAGCTCGATGCACGTCTTCGTGCCGCATCCCACATCTCGACTCGTGGTCGCGAGCAATGTCTCGAAACGTTCCAGCTCTCCCATGTGCCGAGGTACACACTGTTGATAGATGCACAGGAGACACAGGTCGCTATCGCCGCAGCAATACGTGGGCGAGAACAGGTTCGCTGTCGTCGCCGGGGGACGTTCGTCAGCGTCGTCAAATAACTGTTCCATGATGAGAATATATAGAAAGACAGAAACATACACGCTCAAACGGTTACATATTTTATTCACAAATACAATCAATCAAACCGACGCGCTGCTCTCATAGTCACACTCACTATCAACTCTTGATCCACCATGTACCGCGTCGTGTAATGCGGCGACATACATGCAGTTCAACAAGAAGGTAACAACTTGAGTGTCGAGCGAGATTCTTGCCTAGTCAGATGGTGTGATTCATCAAAATCCCGTTGATGCAATGCAAAGTTAGAGCAATTTTAAGAAAAAAGCAAATGGCGGAGATTTATTTCAAGTGGGGGGTATGGTATATAGGGGGGACTAGTCCCGGTCCCTTACCCGGTCCCTCAGTCCCGATAATTTTAGGGGGTGTTTTACTGTAACAAGTTTTAAAAAAGGTACCCCAGGGACTGAGGGACCGGGTAAGGGACCGGGACCAGTCCCCCCTATATACCATACCCCCCACTTGGAATAAATCTCCGCCATTTGCTTTTTTTACCCCACCCACCTGACTTAACATGTAAAACTTCGATTAGTCATAGATGTAGTCTACGCGGTAATCGGATCTCGGTGCTAGCTAGCATTTTTTAATTTCTATTGTTCCATCGACATGTTGCGGGGTCATCAATCTCAGTGTGCCACGCTCTATAGCCACCCTGTCACCTTTTGCGTCGCATTCACCAATTTAAGTAGATCTTTGCTGCTTTCGTTCGCGATAGGTTGAAACCTCGTGCTCAATATGTCGTTGGCCACTACAACGTTTTCGATAGAATCAGAAATGGAGATTTGGATCAGGTCACTGCGGGGCGCGCATCGGGCGGCTAGTAGCTGTCGGACGCGCATCTTCGTCTTGTCGTGGCGCGAACACACGTCGAAGCAGTACGAGATGCAGCCCACGCACATGTGTTCCATGACATGCTGCTGTCGGTCTACACTCTTTGCATCGACGTCGACGACTACCCTTAGCTTCTCGAAACACGTCGTCGGCTGCGGCGAACTGCTGCCGCTGCTGCCGCTGTCGTGATGCTTGCCGCAATTCAGCTGCACCGCATGTCCACGCTGCTGCTGCACGGTCACGATGCTGTGACACAGTCTCGTCTTCTGACACAGAGACGTGATGTACACGTCCCGCTTGTGCAAGTTCACTAGCGCTCGCAGTCTAACGAACTAACAAACATATTCTCGAACTCTTCTTTCGCATCTGTGTAATTTACACCTCCTTTGAACGGGCCAAAGGGAGGAATAAATTCAATCTCTTCAATCAAGTCTTTTCTTATAGCATATTTTGCTGATGTCGTGGCGTTGAATTTGATGGCCGCATTTTCCCCATCTCTGATGTCAATCGTTTCTCCCATGTATCGAATGACTCCCTGTTGTGGAATGATTCCCCGTTTTTTAAATTCTGATGGTTCGCCGTCAAAGTCAACCATATGCTTCTTCGGAACATCTATAGTTTTCAGAGTGTTGAAAATCTTCAATAAATCCAAATGTGATAAGATAAACATGCATAGTACTTTTTGATGAAAATCCAGGTCTTCAGTGGCTATGTCTTCTAAAGCGATGTATTCCTTTATATTTTTGTTATATAGCTCTTTTGTGCGAGATTCGTCATCTGATACGTGATCCAGCAGACATTGGATTTTTTCGTACGAATACATCTTTCTCAGACCTATTGTTATTCGGCAACCGGAGTGCCACGACCCGTATATATATACGATTCGTGGCATTTCGATTAGACCGAATTACGGATAAGTCAGCCGTATTGCTGTTGTTGCATTGGTTCAGGCGAACGGAAACTTTCCAAGTGCCTTGAGAAGAATGTTTCTCGCACCGTTCACGTCTCGATGAGTTGCATAGTCACATGTGCTGCAATTAAACGTTTCACTAGATCCCAAAGTCTTGTTTTTCATTCCACACTTGCCGCACGTCATGGAAGTATAACTTTCGTCTTGAACTATCACGTTGCAGTCGGATTCGGCAGCGCGGTGAAGTAGCCGTTCCCTGAAAGCGTAATGACGCCAGCACAGGAGATCGCGATTTGCCTTCTTGTTCAAATGTTTGGGTCTGTCCTTCTTCACTATCCGGGAAACTGGTATCTTGCCCAGTGCAACGCATCGATAGTCCTTCACAAGTTCGGAAGAGAGCTTGAGATGGATGTCGTCGACGAACGTCTTCAGTTTCAGGTGCAACTTTCTCAGCTGCGAAGTTCGATCGTCTTGCGCCTTCTGCTGTGATCTTTTCTGTGCGTTCGCGAGATGCCAGTGTGTCTCGTCGATGTTGCGGTGTACTTTCCGCATGTAGCACTGCTTGTCTTCTTCTAAGCCCACCTGAAAAGCCAAAGCGTTGGTAGGGTCGTAGACAGTCGCGAATGTTCTGCCGCCAGGATCGATGCCGCATATAGATATAGGCTTCTCGGTCTGCACACGTCTAGTGTACGACGGATCGCACGGGATCTGCAGTACAAACTTTCCGTTGGCCCGTTTCTTGACTTTGACTGCATGATTTATAGGAGGTAGCTTGCTGATCGACTTCGACAGCCTTACGAATCTTTCTTTCACGTTCTTCTTCGTCTTTGAGAAGTTGTCGGACATAATAGCAATGGACTTGTCGCGAATTTTCCAGTCTTTAGTGTCAGTCTCGTTCAGAAATCGCACTAAAATCTTCCGAACTTCGAAACTACCTTCCCTCAGAACGCGAGTGTCTTTGTTGTCCATGTTCACTTTGCTCTTCTTTTGATTTGACCTCGCGGATTTGTACATAGTGGCGTAGTTCTTGCACGAAGCATCCTTGATACACGTCATTTTATTTTGGAAGAACCAGTCGTCGTTCTCGCCGCTCATCCTGACCTCTGGAGACACGTCGACCGCGTTCGTCTTAGTCACAACCTTGTTCAACTCAAAGTGATTCGGCTTGAAGTTTTTCTCGCGAACTAGAAAGTTACACCAGTTGTAGGCGTGCTTGCTAACCCTGAGCATTTCGTTTAAGACCCGTCGCTGGTTCTTCGTCGGTCTCAGTCCCACGCTGAACGCCGTCTTGATCTGAGAGTCAGTTTTGAGTTTCTTGGTCACAACGTTGTCAACATCCTCTAGTGATACTCGATCACAGGGCACCCCCCCCGTCGAAGTCACGTCTTCGAATGGATCGCCACCAATGCCACAACGTCTTGTGACGATGGACGTTAGCTGCGTCCCACAATGTAATTTCCTCTCGTTTGCGTTTCATCAATGTTTTGGAAGAATATTGATGATCGATACAATGTATTGCTTAAATAATCGTTTATTCAAACAAAATAACATGAAATCAAATCGACAATGCATCGCTGCTCTCATCGCCACTCAGCATCAAGTCCTGTTCAACGTTCGCCCACGGCTGCTGTTCGTCCGCACACTCGATATCCTGGTCGTCTTCGGACATCACAAATGATGGCCTTCGTTTTGTAGATTTCTTCGTCGGTTCAACGTGGCACAGGCTGCTAATTACGTCCTTGATGCACGACTTTAGTTCGTCGTCGTCGATGTTTTCAGCGACATACTTGAGCGTTCCTTTCGTCTTCAACTGGGCTAGTCTCTTCGATGCCTTTGATCGCTGCCGCCGGTACATGCACATTTTGGAGCCGATCATTTTTTTCGTGATAGACAGGTTGTCTGCCTTCATCGAATCGCGGCGGTTCAGGTAGACGCCGGGTTCATATTCGTCGTCCGATGTCATGTCTAGCGTTCTAGTTGCATCCCGCTTCAATTCGCTAAGACGAGTCGCTGTCTGTTCCTGGAGTCGCTTGTAGTGATTTATTTTCAACTCAAACTTGCGCACCAAGCCAACGAGATCATCCGCATTCTTTGAGTCAGCGCTCGACAAGTACATTTCGATGTCGTATTCGACGAGCTGATGTTCTTCTTGAGACATGAGTTAGTGTTATGTGTGACGATGTATCGCACCGGTTGACGTTATATATATCGGTGATTCAATTATTTTTCCATTTTGGTCACGTGACTACACCGGTATAAAAACTAACTGCATCACCGATCTGCTCTCACTTCCAAAATGACTTTCAGACTGGACGAATCGTACTTGATGGAGACCTGCGAGAAGTTTGTCCGACGTCGACGAGGCGGTGATGGATGCTGTCACGAGCGAAAGTACATGTTCAACGCAACTTGTCCCTTTATCGACATCGATGCTCTCAAGTTGTCGTCGGTTACCAAGAACACGGACTACCGGCCAACCGCAGGCCATCTGTTCTTGACAGAACCCAACATGAACGCGTTTGCCACGTACCTCGATGCGATGTTCAACAATCACGAAGACGCGAACGACTGGTGTTACTTCAAGATTATGCGCAAGTTGCTGCCGTACGAGTTCGCCAATCTGGTTGAGATCGTGCAGCAGGGCAGGTACAACAACAAGCGAGCTTCCTATGACTACAAGCCGCCACTGTGCTTGATACCCGTTGTCGAGTTTTTCAAGCTGATAGAAGATCACAGCTCGTTCTACGTTGCGAAGTCGTCCAACGTTTCGCTGGAGAGAACGCAGATACGACTAAAGATGAACATATATTTTCGAGCTCTCATGACTCTACTCGACTGCACGGAAGACGAACTGTTGAACGTGATGGTTTCTAAAGGTGTGATACCGTCCAGAGAGTTTAAGTTGATCGCCACGCAGAAGGAACTGACGATCGCGCTGTCTCGTTACAAGGGTAAGCGGCGATATTACATCCAGGCTGGCAAGCGCGCTACACGGCGTTGAATCGACCCTTGGACCTGTGGTGAAACCGGCATACGGCACTCCGAACACGAACAAAGCACATGCACTCTTCGAACTTTTCCGTCGCCATCCCGTGTACCTGGCGAATCACGAAAGTCTACTTCTCGATACGAAACCGTGTGTGCGGTCACATCTGCCTAATGCAATGTTAAAGTACGACGACGACGACGACTACGACGACGAAGATGTGCTAGCTACTGCCATTGCTCAGACCATTCCGCAGTTGTTGCTGCTACCAGGACGTGACCTACTCGGTATCTTGGTCGGCTAGATTCGCCACCGTGATTGGTTGAAATAATAATGTAATTGGTATATAAAATATGAACACGAACTACGAATTTGACAAACATGTATTTAATCGAACAAGTACACACATATCTTGAAGAACGGTTCACATACTATCCAGCGATCGCTGACATCACCGACACGCCAGTGTTATTTGACAATATCGTCAATTTACTGCGAGTTGACTTTTCGGACGGAGTTCGAGTGAGACTGAACGCCTACCCGTGTATCGAAGAAGACGTCGTCGTCAACTTTCTGTATCCCGAGGTGGAAATACTCCCACGATCTGCAACGCTGACCGACCGAAGAAGGACGGTCGTGAACACTCTGTTGAGAAGACACAAGTATCCCAGTTGGCTTCGGAGATTCGTCAGTGAACACTTGTGATATGGAAGTCATAGGTCGTGGTGCATACGGCACGCTGACTGTTTGCGAGACAGATCGCGACTGCGTTATAAAATCGATCAAGTCGGCCGGTGCTTCGAGAATAGAAACACGGGAAATGCTGCTTCGTCTCTCGTCTGGACACCAGAACCTAGCGAAGGTGTTCGACGTTCAGTTGGACGATGACATGCTCCGAATTCGCATGCGACGATATGCGGGCGATATACACCAGCGCATGATCGACACGCAAGCGGCTCTGACACAAGCAGAGACACGTCGACTCGAGCGTCAGGTAGGATCGGCACTGCAGTATCTACATGCGACGAACGTTCTTCACGCTGACGTTAAACCAGAGAACGTGCTGCACGACGATGTTATGAACTTCTTCTTGACGGACTTTTCGGTGTCTCTGATTCTTGGCGAAGACACTCTGCGATGCGATGAAGACATTTACACCATTTTCTTCCGCCCTCCCGTACTGTTCTATAAACTGGACGGACACTCGCCGAAGCCGGAATACGACTACTACGCGCTGCTGTTTACGCTGTGCTTCGTGCGGCTGTTGTTTCTCATCGGAACGGATGACACTTCACATTACGAGCTAGTGGAGAATTCGTGGCACTTTAAGCGACGAAGATTCAAACGTTTGATGAACAACGAATTCAAAGAGTTTGTCTACTTTGACATGTATTCTCGGGCATTTGATGTATGTTTTTGATTAAAATGGTTCTCCATCCATTGGTTGTCGTTGTCTTTGTCTTTGTCTCAATTCCTCGTAGGGGGGTGGCTGCATAAACTGGGCGTACGTCGTCTGCTGCTGCGGGTACGCGATCAACTTCCGTGTATCACCCGCGTCGTCAGCTAACAACTTGTGCTTGACGAGAAAGTAAACGAATAGCCCGGCGACAGCCACCGCTGAGAAGATGATGAGAATCTTTAGAAATCCGCCGACCACAAAATCGGCGACATTCCCGAAAGTGCTGCCGACATTGTCCAGCGCGTTGTTCACCACACCTCCCGTTTTGTCGATGACGTAGTTGACCGAGTTGCCTATCCCGTCGGTGAGCACCTTTACTCCCGAAGACACCGAACCGGCAGCCGTGTCTGCTGAAATGCCCGACATTTGCGACGTGTCGCCCCGCGTTTGCTGAAACGAGCACCTTGTCGTTCGTTGCGTGCAGAGTTTATGTGAGCGAGCAGGTCTTCGAAACTGGAAATGATCTTACGTTTTTGCTTGTAGTTGTACGAATCGGTGTCCTTGAATCCGAGTACCACGGGTTTGGCGAGCTTCGGCTCGTACTTCGTGTAGATGTCGATGAACTGAGTGTTGTCCAGCATCGGTTCGATCTTGTCGCGCTCGGTCACGGCCTCGCCGCTCTTCAACTTCTCGAGAGCTTCACGTTTTCCTCCAGTCTTCGCGTGGGTCGTACAGTCTGTCGAGCGTTGTGATGCTCAGTCGGCGGTAGTTTTGGTATGCATGCACTTCGGTGCCGATGATGTGCAGGAAGTATCTGCTGAACTTGCAGTCTTCGACCCACACGGCATTTCTACCGTCGATATCGTCTGGTCGTGATTCAGTTGGCCGATGCGATACTCTAACCTCGCGGTGTGCTCCTTGAAGATGACAATTGGCATGGTGAAACAGTGATTCCGCTCGACGCTCACACCCGCCGCCTTGTAGAGTTCGCGGAACGTTTTCCCTTCATTCTGGTGCGACTTCGTCGTTGTCGACGAACAGACTACTCACGACTATGAAGTCCTCCACTATGCTGCAGTAGTGAGTGCTAAACACTCCGTTGCCGATGGCCTGCGACTGCACGGGACGGTTGAGGTACGACGAGATGATGATCGAGGGAGACATTCTCGCAAGCATGAGCTGTATGTCGTACAGGTGTTGCTGATTCTCGCACCACGCCTGCGCTCGACGGACGATCTCGCTGTTCTGATACTCTTCGAAAGTTTTGCTCAAGTAGCTGACCATGGCAAACAGCGGCGTAGTCGACTGCACGTTCGAGAGACCCGGGTTACGTAACCTTTTCGTTCGTCTCCCCACTGCCGCATTGCTGGTCGACTTGTGCGTACCACTCGCAGCGACGACGTACGACTGCCGACACGGGTCTCCGCTGTCGCATTCGCCACCGTCACTACCTCCAGCGACGGATTGTATGTCCGTGTCGTTGTTTTCGTCGTTTCGCATGACGGTGAGATCGTTGTACGCGAAGTGCGGATGATAGACGGTCTGACCTCGGCTCACGTCGTCGAGCTCGTCGAGTACGTCGTCGTCCTCGTATATGCTACCGCCCTGCTGCCAGGCTAGCACCATCCCGTTGTTGATCGCGTACAGTATCTGGTTTGTCTCGTTGGCGATGCAGTTGTAGTTCTCCACGTTCGAGATCTGCGTGTCGTCGCTCGTGTACACGCTCTTGTCGGCGTCCGACACGAAGTGATACATCTCGCTGGCGCTTGGATGAGGGTCTTGCTCGAGAAAATCCCTAGAGTTGTATGTGATCTTCTTGGCGTCGATAGAGCTGATGGGCACGTAGTTGCACGTGTCGTCTTTTTCGAACGCGTCCCACACGATCATCTCGCCGCCGGGCCTTCCGTGGTGAGACTTGTAGAGGTATTCGCTAGGCACGTAACCCCATGGCGTGAGCATCGTCTTGAACGGCGGCGTCGTGCGTATGTATCCCGAGTCGACTACGCAGTTGGCGATCGTGTACGCTCTCATCGTGAGCCAACTGTACTCGATGACGAGCTTGTTTTTCGTTGCCCTTCTCGTTTTGGTGAGCTCGAAAATTCGGTCGTCGAAGTGGGACCAGATTCGCGAAACGAAAGCCGTCGAGATCGCACTTGCCAGTCTCGATCCAGGACAGACATATATCGGGATCCGTAATTGACCGCACGGATGTCGACGCGGGCAGGTTGTTGGACTTGCCGATAACACGTTGCTGTACGTCTCGAGGTACGTCGTTTCCAGGTAGCACTGGTGTGCCTTCTTCTGTATGGACTGGATATTGGGCTTGTAGATCGTCACCTTACCGTCTTCGACTATCGTCGACTTCAATGCGGGTCTGGGACAGATCGGACGCTTGTTGAATATTACCGGAAAGGAAGCGTCGTCGTTCTCGCAGTACTGCAGTTTGAGCGCGTCCGAATGCTTAGCTCTGTAGTGGAACGCCGCTACGCCCCACGGATCGACGAAGAGCAGCGGGCCGTGCGACGTGAAATTGTACTTGATATCGAACCGCTTTACCATCATCGATGGCTGGTCGTCTCTCTCGATTACCTGATCTTTCAACCTTATCGTCTCGCATCCGACCACGTCGATGAAAGGCGTTACCAGAGTGGGGTCACCGTTACTGCTGACCATCCGATTGAATTTGCGGGTCTTTGTCCGTTCCGCTTCCTCGGCCAGAACAATTTTCTTCTCCAGGTCCGTTTTACACAAGTACAGCGTACCCCGAAGAGCGTCGATATCGTAGCCGGCTTGCAGCATTGCTCTGAAATTTGTGTTGTTCGGGTGAACGTACCAGAAGCCAACCATGTGCACCGCCCGCGGCAGGTTGCCGTAGGCCACGTTGCCACCGGAGAAGTGAAACTGGTGCGTGTTCATGCATGATCCGATCGACACCAGGGAAACTAGACAGAGCAATAAAAATGTTTGTGTGCCATTCAATGTCTTTTATTTTCACTAATACTCAGTTTGCCTCTCGATCATAACACCGCCGTAGTCGTTGAAATGTTTCTGGGTGAGATACATCCAGTCTCTGGTCGTCAGTTGTGACGATCTGCCGAGTGTTTCGAGTAGTCTCTTGTCATGCGGCGACATGCAGTTCAACAAGAAGGCCACAACTTGAGTGTCGAGCGAGATTGTTACCTTGTCAGATTGTGTGTGTCTCGTTGAGCACAACGGTGCAAATTTCATCAAAATCCGTCGACGCAATGCAAAGTTAGAGTAATTTTAAGAAAAAAGCAAATGGCGGAGATTTATTTCAAAGTGGGGGGTATGGCATATAGGGGGGACTAGTCCCGGTCCCTTACCCGGTCCCTCAGTCCCTGGGGTACCTTTTTTAAAACTTGTTACAGTTAAACACCCCCATAAAATTATCGGGACTGAGGGACCGGGTAAGGGACCGGGACTAGTCCCCCATATATGCCATACCCCCCACTTGAAATAAATCTCCGCCATTTGCTTTTTTTATCCCACCCACCTGACTTAACATGTAAAACTTCGATCAGTCATAGATGTAGTCGACGCAGTGATCGGATCTCGGTGCTAGCTAGCATTTTTTTCATTTGTATTGTTCCATCGACATGTTGCGGGGTCATCAATCTCAGTGTGCTACGCACTATAGCCACCCTGTCACCTTTTGCGTCGCATTCACCAATTTAAGTAGATCTTTGGTTTCGTTCGCGATAGGTTTAAACCTCGTGCTCAGGATGTCGTTGGCCACTACCAACGTGTCAGGATTCGATGTTCGTGTCAACGCTACGATGATGTCCTCGGCTCGGTCGCCTTTCTTCAACAGTGCCATGATCGGACTGTCGATTGTCAGACCCTGAGTTGTGTCGATCGTACAGCCGATGTGCAGTGCCAGCGGAACGAATGTGAAGAAACACTTTCTTGCCGTCTTCTGCATCTTCTCCGACACGGTCTCGTCATCACTGTCGTCTCGCTTTCTCTTGCGATTGTACTTGTCGAGATTCGGCGGCTTGCTACTGGCGTTGTCGGTTTCGTCGTCGTCGGTCGTTACCAAGTCGCCAAATACCTCGCGCTCGCTTACCGATTTAACTTTCGGGTACATTTTCATAGAAAGGCACTCGTTGTACGTGACTGAGAGACAGATGGAGTCAAGCTTGCCGCCCTTTCCGTCCGCTGGTTTCACGACCACATCGGCCAGGATGAATGAGTACACGTCTTTCGGAAGCACAATCTTCGTACCTGTCATCTCCGAATTGTACGCCCGTATCTTAGTTTGCCGGCGGTCATGCGATATCGACCTTCTCAGGATGGCTTCCATCGAGAGCAGTTGTTGCATCGGGTTTTCGTCGTCGCCATGCGTCTTCTCGTTCTGCAGACATTGCACGAGATCTTCGGGGAGATTCGCGAACACGTCGTCTAACAGATATTTAGCGCAGTCGACGAAATAGTTCAAACAGTTGCACCGAACGCCAGTCATGTGGGCACGAAGCTTGGTGGTCGTCTGCAGAAACTCTGCGATTGTACCGGAGAAAGCGCAGATGTACAGCGTGTGATATTCGGTCAGTAGATATCGAAAACCTCGCAGACACGTGCGTTTCGTCATGAAAAGAAAGAGGTTGTGATCGAACACTGTGTGCCGTCTGTTCATGTACGTCCAGTGTCCATCGTACATTTCGCTCTGGAACTTGACGCTGATGAAGCGCTCCAGCTTTGGCAGCGATTCCACCTCGACAGTGCTGTGAAAGAATTCTGGTATTTCCAGCTCATTGTGACAATTCCGCTCGAAGACGTTCTCCTTGTACTTCTTCAGGTGTGCGTGGTTCTTCGTGATTCGAAAGTGTCCCGGTTTGTACATCGGGTCGAAGAAGTTTTGCGTCTCGGTAACGAATGCGTTCCTGAAGTTCTCCTTCGTCTTCTCGCCTACGGGCATTCTCAGTTCCATTTTACTCACGACCGTCGTCAGCGTCGTGTTGTTGCCGATGTCGCCTGTGGTCACGCGTCGGTTGTCCTTGAACACTTTGATCTTGACGAATCTCCCGTCGACGATGTGTCTTCGCAAGCACCGCTGTCCGAGAAAGGTAAGAGCGCTGAATTGCGTGAACTCGTCCACGACTCGACTCTGTGTCGGCGATCCTACGAACATCAGCGTAGGGACGATCCGTCGCCACGCGTTGGTCGCATATTTTGTGTGCATGTAGTGGTAGTAGAACACGAACAGGAATGCCATGTAGTCGGGCGTGCGACCCGCTTCTTCAAGTACGCATACGTCGTAGAGCAATATCGAAGGTACGGCGCTACCCATACCTAGACTGCGAATGTGCTCGATCGTCCTGTCGTGATCGAATGCATTCACTTCGCTGTGTTCTCGGTACTGCTCGGGAGAGAGTTTGTCGTTGGCCAGTTCCTTTGCGAACAGCTTGTCGCAGAACGGCTGGCATGCACGATACATGGACGACAGGTATTCCTCGTAGCTGCCGAAATGACTGCCGCGACATTTCCTAATCGACCGCACGAGTGCACCTAGTAATCTGCTGTCTTCTGGCACGATCTCGTAAAACGAGTGAACCGTTCTGTAAACGTTGTCGCATCGTTTCTTGAAGCACAACTTGTCTCTGGACAACATGTTCTGCAAGTTGATTCCTGCGGGATTCGTCGGCGCGTAGAACATGATACGTGGCCGCATCGCCAAGTGTTTCAGTATGTGAGTCTTCCCTGAGCCGGCGTGACCCATTATGGCTACGATACTATGTGGAAGGCAGACATTCTCTTCGTCATCGTCGCTGCACGACTGAATCCATTCGCTGGACGATGGTCTGACGCTGTCAATGAACGTATCGATCTCATCGATGATTCCCATATCGCGAACACCGTAGTAAAGCATCGCGAAGACTGACTGTCCGTACGATGTTTGGACTATTTATGCTGTATTATAAAAAAAATAATGATGAATCATCAGATGCATCATTCTCGCACGATCACCTCGACATGTCGCGAAAGGTATCGATACCTGACGGATCGGCGGCAACAGCGGATCGGACTGCTCAAGTCGCACCTGCGAGCCACTAAGCTGAAGCCCCGGTTGCGGGACGACAGAACGTACAGCGAAATGTGTGTTGACGATCTGGATCGCTGTGTGCAGCGAACTTCGTCGAAACACCGCAGGCGAGACGCGTCTGACGTCCTGTTGAAACTGATCGAGAAGAAACGAGAATACACCATCGAGTACATCGCTAGGCGCCAGCTGGTCAACACGAAGAACAGCACGCTCGCTCACATCAGGAAACGTTTCTTCAACCACAAGAAAAACTTTCAGCCGAGCAGAACCGTTCCCTGGATGAGAGATCTGCCGACGAGACCAAACGTGAACAATCACACGTTCTTTGGATGGACAGTACAGAATGAGAACCGAAAGTATTTGCACGATGTATACGCCAACGCATTCGCGACCCTCGTACAGGATTACGAAGTGCTGCAGGAACAGACGTACGCCTTCAAGGTGGCTCGATCGTTGAACAAGCTCGCGTACTGCGTCAATGCAATCGACCAGGGCGAATACAACTCGTTGAATTTCATCTTCCGAACGTACAAACGTCAAAACTACGATTTCAAATCAATGATCGACGAGACCCGCTGCGCCGACAATCTGCTGCCGTCTCCCGACCCGGCTGTGCTCTGCGACAACTACATGCCGGTGTTCGCTAGGATAAATTACTTCGATTACAACGACGTCACGGGGGAGATGAGCAATTCGTACGACAACGCACTATTCGTGTTCAGGCCAGAGTTGTATCCATTTCTCGTAGCGGAATACGTTTTACTTCGGTTCGCACTGACTCGGACGCCAAAGTCGATTTCGGAGAGCATTGCACGGAGCCTGGAAGCACATTTCGATGACGACACCGTCGTGGGCAACGTCTGTCAGATGTACCCGGGCGTGTTCACCCTGTTGTACCTGTCGTATTTCGAGCATCACGATCGCAGCGACGTCAACGGAATACTGAACTTACTCGACGATATTCACTCGTCTGCGAACAAGAGGGAATACGAAAGAGTAACGACGAAGTTGAAACTGTTGGCAAGCTTTATTTGCGATACCGTCTACAGGATAGAACAAGGTGAAATTGTCTTTTCAAACGCCTGTCGTGATCACCTCGTATCGCAGATGAGTTTCCTGCGGTACAGCTACCTGGTGCACAAGCCGTCGTCAGTATCTGCACAAACAAGTCATAGCGGCAGTCTCCCGTTCATCGTTCATTAGCGAACCTATTTTGTTTCGGCGACCGGAGTGCCACGACATGTGCGATTCGTGGCATTTCGACTAGACCGAATTACGGATAAGTCAGCGCTTAGCGACATGCTCATCGGGACATTCGTCTATATCATGGTGTAATGCGCTTAGCATGTCCATTTGTGTAAACATAAAAGCTGTGAGTGTCTGGTTGACTTGCCGAGTGGCTGATGCTGGCATTCTTGGCGGGAAATTTGAATCGAGCAATCGAGCAAGTTATGACGTCATTTACAGGTAAATATATACCATACCTCCACTCGAAAAGAATCTCCGCCATTTGCTTTTTATTCACGCAAATATGACGTATTACATCCAGCATCTGGCGCAATAAGTGCGTGAAATGGTTGATGTTAGTTTTTGTTTTACGCAAACGGGGGTCTACTATAGTCTATACTACTGCCTACTGCCTACTGCCTACAGTTATTTACGCAAACGGGGGTCTACCATAGTCTATACTACTGCCTACTGCCTACTGCTATTTAAACCTGGGGGTTTCAATATAGATATATATACTACTGCTAAAGAGTAGTAGGACAAATAGTTTATATTGAACCCCCAGGTTTAAAATACGAATGATAATAGCAGTAGGCAGTAGGCAGTAGTATAGACTATGATATACCCCCGTTTGCGTAAATACCTGTAGGCAGTAGGCAGTAGGCAGTAGGCAGTAGTATAGACTATGGTAGACCCCCGTTTGCGTAAATAACTGTAGGCAGTAGGCAGTAGGCAGTAGTATATACTATGGTATACATCCGTTTGCGTAAAACAAAATATCGAGTCGTACTGGATGCAAGATTCAAATATGAAATAACGTCACACGTCGTGTACAGCTTCGCACATCATATCCAGGTCTAACAGAGCTTTCGCAAAGCGTGTCTCTGTAAACATGAGCTGTTTGTGCAAGTCGATGTCGTCATTACTCAACGTCGATATCATCGAGCCGCGGCAGGCAAGGTGCAACGTGTTGCGAATCATGGCCGCCAGTTTGATAACCCTGATCAGCATTGAACCTGATTGTGAAGCCGATTTGTCAAAGAACACTTGCATGTGCGGTAGGTCTTCGCGTAGCTCGATTTGTGTGTACACGAACGACGTTGAGCGAGCTTTCAACATAAACTGGAGACCGTCGTTGCAGTCTACAACTTGCAGATCGCCGTAGTCCAAGGTCTGCATGTCGTCTCGAGTTCCGCATATTTTCAGCCGTTGTACGTACGGTCTCACAGACGCGAGAAGCCAGTCTTGAAGTGTAACAGTGTCCATATCAGCGAGCAACTCGTCGAAGCGATCGTATCCGAGAGCCTCTCTTAGATGACGACTAGTCTGCTCGTTCGACGTGGTTGCCAGTGAGATGAGTTTGCCGACGTCGGTTGAAGTGAGATCGAAGTCAGCTGCATTCGGCGACAGCGTGGTAAATCTCTTCTGAACGTGCGTCTTTGGATATATGGCCAACACTCGATAGTACTTCCCGTTTACGCACACGAGGAATGTATATCTGCTGACGTCGTCGTTTGTCTCGCTCCAGGACAACTTAGCGTTCTCGCCTTTCTGATATCGGAAGACAGGCACGTATCTGCAGACGTTGCTATGGTATTCTCGAACGATGTAATTGCTGCTCGGATCGTACACTGGAGATGGGTGTAACACCGTGGCATACTTGTCGAAATCGTATGTTGCAAAGACGAGTGGGGTCGCGTGACACGTGTTGTAGAATAGCAATCGTCGCACATTGCTGTATCTACTCATCGCCAGTGGCGGAAGAAAGAACGGTTTCGGTGGTTGCGGCGGGTACAGCTCGTATCCACGATAGATATTCGTCAGCACGCCGTGACTTCCTTGAAAGTGATACGCCGTAGTGCAGAGTAATCGTTTCAGTCGTCGACTATGCATTATCGAATCGATTTCCAGCTGCAGGCGAGGCAGGTCGGTGTTGATCAGCATGTCTGCGATAGTTGTCCACACGACCGACGAATCGATGTGTGTCTTCGCGAACTCGCAGACGTGATGCAGCAACAGAACGCCAAATATCGTCGCACACTGGTCGAATCGAACGCTGAGATTTGCCTTCGAGTATACGAGAGTGAAGACGCCGCTAGCATCGCTTCTGTTCGTTAAATCCAGTCTCTCGTTTACTCGAGCCAATATGAACTTCGCGCTCCGGAGAGATGGGTCGTGAACTGGAACGGATATATAACTCATTATTTTCGTGTCTGGGTAAAACCAGTATAAAACGATCGCAAACGACCGTAATACTTCAAAATCATGGCAATCGTCCTTTCAGACAGGTCGAACGAACAAGCGTTTCACGATGTCCTGAGAAGCTACGGCCGTCCGCGATGCCAGACCGTGGTTAAGATAGTCAGGTCGATGATACGATTATTCGTCAACTCTTTCCTAACGATGACCTGCCTCTCCGGTTTCAACGAGACCAACATCAATCGCCTGCTGGTGAATTACCGTCCAGATGCTTCTAGTCGCGTCGACCAGACGATGTCGTACCGGGTGGTGAAGCAGTTTAAAAACAAATACTGGGCGGACGCGCAGCTCGTCAACTGGAGTCTGTACGACAGACTGATGGTCATTTATAAAGCGGACGTTCCGCTACTCAGAGTGGTGTCGTTTGCCGATTTGACTCTGGTCGTCATGTTCATGGTGTCGGTGGGAATGATCGAACTACAACCGGTATGCTTCGAGGGGGTTCTGGGTGGCGATCCCTTCTACATACGATCGATAATCAGCCGGTATTGGTTCGTAAACGGACTGCGCTACAAGGATGTGTACGACGTGAAATTTCGTCCACTCGACGCACTGGAGAGACGAAAAAGCGAGTATTTAAAACGCTGTCGGATGTGCTTACCTCGAAACGATGACGATACTCTCGGACTTGCTGTTCACGAGTAGCAGAAACGAAGCGTACGAGGAAATGGCGACATTGTATCACGAGTACTGGACGCGAATCGAAAATGTCAAGAGCATAGTCGACCGACCCATCACGACGTGCACCCTGTGTTCTTCGGTGGACAAAGACAGGGTGTCCGTCCTGTGTCTGTACTACGACTCGATGCCGTTCAACAGCGTGATGATGCTCGATGCGGCCGTCGTTACCATAATGTGCTCGCTGAACGATGGCGATGCAGTGTCGAAGTACATCGATGTGCTCACGCCGGACGTCATTAGAAACCACTACTTTCTGAACGTATGTAACGAGAAGGAGAAGAGCGTCAACGACTGGGACGTGACGGAGATGCTTAAGTCGCTAATGTTGAGTCTGAAAACGAACAGTGTGTGCCTGCGACAGTACGCTAACCTCACAAAGCTGCTGAAACGAGAATGTCAGGGTACGTGCAACACGTTTTTGACATCGCACAAACTGGATGCTATAGGAAAACAAAACGGCGAGAATAGTTCACGAACATTTTATATCAGCGAGAAAAACAGACAGTTGATGGCTACAAAGGAAAAGCGAAACAATACGGCCAGTAGAGTTGCTATCGCGTGCCGCATACTAGGCATCCACATCAGCTGATTATCCGCACGTCTTCACTTGTGTCGTCGCCGCTCGTGTTCTCTTCCGTGCCAATAAACACTTCGTTATCGATATTCCTTCTTGTTGTTGTTACTTCTTCGTCCGATTCATCTTTATCCAAGGTCTTGATGATCACGTTGCCGAACGTGAGCGACCGTTTCTTGTCCTGTTCCAGCTTTCCCGTCGGTACCGAGGGAAGCAAGAACGGCAATAAATTTGCGTCGTCGTCGTCATCGTTGTATAATTTGCTTCTGCCATCTTCGATTATTGAGTCGATCTCGAGGTCCATAGATTCCCTGACGCCCAGTGCCGTCTCTTCCTGCAGTTCTAGGAGATCTTTCTCCTTGTCCATCAGTCGATCGATCTGAGTGTTGACGGATTTCAAAAGTGACTTGTTCGATTGTATCGCACTGGAATACTGATGTAACGCGTCATCGAGATACTTGTGATGTGCCGTAGACAGTTTCTTTGACGCGTACGCTATTGCCAATTTGTTGTGTACGTTCTCGTAGTTCAACTGTTGTATGTCGTGCCAGAACAGGTTAACCAACAACCTGTCTTCTGAGAGAGCCTTACACTTTGCCTCGTTTACGCGCGTCTGCAATTTCATGCTCAACAGCGTTCTCGCTTGATGTCTGTCCATTATTCGCGCGTATTCTCGGAGCGTACGTTAATGTATTATTTTTTTCACTATTAAAAAGAACTGCGCTGCTCGAACGAGTCATTCACGTCAAAACAATGGATAGTCGTAGCCATGATTTATCGCCGCTTCAGATGATATGTGCCAGTCGTCCAGAACCGAACAGCTCGATGCTGCCTATCGACTACGAGACCAGAAGGCAGCTGGCTAAGGTGATATTCCCACGAGGCACGTCGTCACACGAGCTAGGTCATCTGTGCGTGGACGCCTTTCACTCCGGAGAAATAGGAACTTTGCCTATTCGAGAACAGAGTGCGAGTATTCGACGAACGGACATGTCGCTTTGCTACTCGATCGCATACTACATCTTCGGCTCACTCGATGCGGAACATGCAAAGGGCGTTGTTAAGATGATCGAGACGAGACTACGACGCTACGGCGGGTTTGACATAGTCTGCATTGCGGCGTACTGTCTCAACACGAACGTCTTTGTCTTCGAGAATGGCGCGTATCCACCAAAGCTCGCGTCGCCCAAAATTATAGGCGACACCTGGAAGGACGAAAACGTTGGCGGCATATTCCTATCGCTGGACACTGGTAGCGACGGCACTCAGTCGTTATTCTCGCCCATCGTCCGCTACGACAACGAGAGACTCAAGACGACCGTTCGATATGCATCGCTGGCGCTACACGACGTGCAGCAAGGCGTTTTCGAAGTGCCAGCGTGCGTGCTGGAAAACATTTCTCGGACGTTCACGTATCAGTCTCGGTATTCGCCACAGATCCAGACCGGAGTGTCCGGCGAGAGTCTCGGGAGGTTTGTCAGGTTCCTGGAGAGTCCGTCGTCGTCGTCGTCGTTCGAGCCTTCGATTGCCGATGACGGCGACCTGTACGTGTTTGCAACGCGGTACAAAATACGCAAGTTAACTGCTATGATACGCGAAGCTATATTCCGAACGTACAAGGTCTCGGATCTACTCGAGTTCGTCAACGATGCTACTCGGGTAGATTTCGATATCTTTGTCCACCTACTGGAGCTACTGCAGATCTCGAGTGTGATGACACTGGACTCTCTGCCGACACCCGGATACCGGCGACTGCGCAACAGAATCGATACTCTGTGCGAGTTCCGCAGCGAGATGTGCCACTGTGTAATCGGCGATGAACGTCCCTTCGTATTCCTGCGACTCACGTTCGACGGGGCAGATGTGTTCGTCAGTGAGAGATGGATTCCCATACCGCTTAACTTTTGCATAAGAGATGCATTCGGTTACCTGCTCAACGCGAGGCAGACGCTCATCGGGGACACGTTGGTCTTCCTGACAAAGGAAAAGCTGGGCTACATCAACGTCTTCTCGCCAGCGGACAACGCGAGGTACAGTCGCATACCCTCCGGGGGACCCGATCTGCTTATCGACACTCAGCTGTGCATTTCCAGTATGGGCAACCTGTTTATCGTGAATCACGAGAGCAGAATGTTCGCTCCCGTCGACAGAACGTTCCAGGTTGGATCCTGGCGAAAGCTGGAAGATCGGCACTATTGCGCAGAAACGATTCCCAACGTTCCCTTCCAGTTCGTCGACGCCCAGATGCCGGACGACCCAACCTTGCACGAACGACTGCACATCAAAAGCAATTTCGAGGAACGTCATATGATTGCCGACGTCGACGAAAAAGTGTACGTATTCGACATCAGTCGCGCATACTCGTCGCCGAAGTACATCGCACTCGACGACGTGAACGAAAATCACATCACGTATGTGCAGGTGCCTAAGCCAGGCGGTGGCGGCGGCGACGTGAGCAATCCGGAGCTTAGTGACTCGCAGGAACTTTTTCCAGGCGACTACATGTACGAGTCTGACGAAGAGGGCGAAAGCGAGTGCGTCTATTTCCCACTCGACTCGAAACTATTTCGAGAATTTGTCGAAAATCTGTTTACTGTGAAAACTATACTACACTGATCCAGTGTCAACGTAACATGTTGTTGTTCTATTTGTTTATTTTCACTTTACTTTTCCGACATAGTTGTACACATAGAGCAACGTGATAGTTCAAGAGGAAAGTTATACTTCCATGACATGCGGCAAATGTGCAACGAAAAACAAGACTTTGGGATCTAGTGAAACTTTTAATTGCAAGGCATGTGATTATGCGACTCATCGAGACGTGAACGGTGCGAGAAACATTCTTCTCAAATCACTTGGACACTTTCCCAACAATTCGGTCTAATCGGAGTGCCACTACCCGAATATATACGATTCGTGGCACTCCGGTTGCCGAAACAAAATAGGTCAATGGCAGTCATTTGAAATAAATGGAGACCCTGTTTGAATACGATGCATAATTCTTTATTTCTTCCGATCGGTTGATGGCAGTCATGTCATCGCCAAAGTATGGCGTAATAAAATGTTGTAGTAACCGATTCGTGTCTTCCTCGTCCAATGTCCCACGCGTAGCGATTATCTTGTTCCCGAACACCCGCGCATTGTATTTCGGGTTTGTCCAGTAGAACGTCCCGTCCACTCTCAGATAGTGCGGTACGCAGGTGTACGAGCGTACGAGAATCGCCGATCGATGATTTGTAGCATCCGACGAGAACAGTTGCAGTTCATCGGCGGCGTTGCAGTTAGTGCGCTTGCCCACGGAATATAGGATGTGCGTGTCGGGCAGTCGTCGAGACACGTGTTCTAGATGATCGACGTAGTGTCGGTCGTCAGAGGTGGAAAATACGTAGCACGTCATTGTGACAGCAGCAGTCCATTCACGGCCTGATACAAGTTGTTATCGAAGCGTTTCTGAGTGCATTCTAAACGTGTACATCGGTGTTCTAATAGAGAAATCCGACCGCTGACGCATTCTACGAGAATGTTATTTACACAGCACAAGGCGAATCGAGCACACGGCAAGATTCCAGCCTTGTACTTACTGTCGCTTAGTTTCGCGTACTCGTCGATTTTCTTCAGCTCGTCATACAGTCGCTTGACTCGTAAAAACTGGTACAGGTGGAGAATGGTGTGATTGAAAACATCCAAAGAGCATTTGGGTTTGATCACTTTTATTTTCTTATTGCGAATCACGACAAGCGGATACTGAGCAAGGGAAACGTATTTCTCGACGACGACGTCACTTGAAGGAAACTCGAAACTTTCCGCGATTGCCGATAAGACAGCTTCCAGCTGATGGTGTTCTTCGTCTCGACGACTCTTCATGACCGACTCGAGAAATTCTAGATTGATCGTGGCCGTTTTTTCATCCACGCCTTTCAGTAGGTAGTAGTGTGCATCGTCGCCCACGGCGTCTCGCATTCGTATCATGAACTTTTCGTGTGCTCGAACGCAACCCAGCGACGGATCTTTGACGCTGGCAATATCCTTATCTTTCACTGGCACGAGAAAGAAGTAGTACGACTTCATTGCTGCTGCTGTCTCCGTCGCAGACCATCTGACTTGACGTTGCAGAAATATTCGAAAACATCATGCCAGCCGGTCGTGCACGTTCGGACCCACTCGGTCACTCGCCATTTTCTCAGTGCAGCACACGTCGCAGTTTGGAGCTGGAAAGTGTCGGTGACACCCATCGATCGCAAGTACGCCACGCTCTGCACGAACACAGCTAAGCAAGTCACAATCACTCTCCAATCGAGCCTGTTCGTGTCGTCGAGATGCGTGTATCGCGCCGACATCAGCTTGTCCATCATATGTGAGTAGTAGTCCACGTCGAAGCAGCCGATCATGACGTCTATCTCCGGTACATCATTCACAAATAATGACATGCGTTCAACGAAATCTTCAAAAATCTCTTGAAATTCACCATCGATCTCTATCCGCCAGCCGTGACCAAAATAATTGCCAAGACAAACGGTAACGAACTCTGCGCTCACAAAACTCATGACTGCCTTCGACGAGATTTGCAGTACAAGTGAAATAATTGTCTGTCTAATCGCACACGATGGCGTCACTCAATGAATCGCCGCTGCTGCTCTGCCTTTCATAATGCTTGCCGATGTCTTTGGACAGTTTCTCCAGCACGATGTCGTCTTGCGATGACAGAACATCGGGCAACAACATTTTCGAGAGCTCGGTCTTTCGCAGCACGTGTAGCGCCCAGGCCATCAGCTTCAGCGGCGCCTTGGACGATCCACTGAGCTTTCGGGTAACGATGTACCAATCTCCCAATGCCTTTCTCGTGACTGCAACATGGTCGTAACCAGGCGAGGCCAATACACTAGAATACACGCTGAACGGTAGACCGATGATGGACATCAAGAGCGAAACGCTCTCCGGAGAAAGGTTGTCGACTACAAAGTCCGAGAGAGTGTTGCCCCCAAACTTTGCCGACTGCAACATCGCGATTTTCTTGTTCATCAGTTGAGTGTCAATCAGGGCGTAAACACAATGGCCTTGCGGTGGCATTGGTATCTCGTAGTGAACGAGCGCGCCGTGATTGTCATTGTCTGTCGGTCGCTTGACGACGAACAGTTCGCGACGTTGTCTAGATATCGTGTATCGGTAGTCGATGGCATCGAACGTGGCTGTCAAATTGCGGTCTAGCATATTCTTGTTGCTGGCGCCGCCGCCCACCTTCTTGCGCAGCATCATCCTGTGCTTCGAACCATTCAGTGTGAACTCACATCGATCGAAGACGTCTTTGTCGGCGTCGATCACAGATATTCCGTCCACGTCCAGCCATTTTGACGCGACGACATCAAACAACTGATTGGAGCTTCTGTCAACGAGACACAGCATGTCGCCATCTGTAACGACGAACTGCGGCGACTTCAGAGGTTCTTTGCTCTTTGGTATCAGGAAATAGTCCAGGTTGCTCGTGCCATCGAACACGTCGAGAATGCGACCGTATTGATGCCTTGCGTTCTTCTGTCCAGCGTAAAAGTACATCGTCGCTTGAACAAATACAACTTCTCGAGGTTCCTTTGGCGAGAACTTTAAGAACTGTAGAATCCTGCGATTCAGTGGCAAGTCAATCCAGCGATGTGTGCCGATCTTCGGGCCGGCAAAGTACTGCACTCTGTTTTCTAGCCAGTTCATGCTCAGTACCGTATACGGAAACACGTCGCGGAATACAAAGGAGTCGCCGTCTTTTAGGCAAACCGAGACGCTGTTGGTCGACGTGATTAAGTCTGACTTGAGCTTCATAACCCGTTCTACGACGTCGCTGACCTGTTTGTTTGTCGGCGCGAGTCTCGTCAGTTCCAATTCGAGAGCAGTAAAGCACGCGTCTTCGAAATGCTCGAGCAGCGTGGCCATGTAGCACTCTCCATCGGCGCCGTCTACCATTTCCAAGAAGTTGGCCAAAACGGTAACGTCTTTCGTGTTCCTGAACGAGGTGATCATGAACTCGACGAGACTGTACGCTCGATATCTATTTGCAAAGTTGAAAAGATCCACGTTTAATTCTACTTCGTCGGCGTAGCCTTTTATAAACTTCTTCAACATTTCAAGGTTTGATCCACTCATATCGACTAGCAACGGGTTGTTTCTTATCGCTTCAATACACAGTTTGTTAGAGAACGATTTCAGTGTATCGACGTTAAAGCGACATTCGACGACATTTCCGAAGGCAGCGCGCAAACTGAAAATGTTCGCATTTCTCGTATCGTCGACGTGTTCGAATTTCTCACCGTCAAACTTGAGTACCGGTCTCACGTACTTGCGTTCGCCGAACAACACGAATCCGCGCGCTTTGGGTGCCGCCAACGGAGACACACCGCCGCTCGGAGTGAATCGCAATGGTTTCAACGTTATCGGGTCCGCGAACAGATAGAAAGGCACGCCGAATAATGCGCTGCCGCCTTCAGTTCGATTCGTCCGCCAGACATCGTTCTGTTGAGTCCAATGATACGGCGGCTTTTGATGTAGCTGTCCACGGTCAGATACCGTCTGTTTGTCGATATGCTAACCTCGCTGTCCATAACGTCCTTGCGCTTCATCATCGTTTCGTAGATCGCATTTTCTACGACGATATGCTTATCTTCCGATCCATACAGCAGGTAGCTGATGCTTCGAAACAGGCTGCTCCTGTCGTTTAGCACATCGTGCACGTGGAATACCTTACTGCGCTCGTCCGTGTCTAAGGGATGCACGGGCGACTGCTGCTCGCCCAGTCGAAGCTTGTTTGTAATCAAGTACCGACGGAGTTCCACAGACAAACCGCATATGCCTGAAGTAGGTGACCAACATTCGGGGGCGTTGGAACTCTTTCTGGACGACTTTTTCCTGCTGCTGCCGCTGCTAACCTTCGCCATGGGTCGTGTTTTTCCCGTGTCGGTCGCCGATGGCGTTCTGGCCACCTTCGTAGACATGGTAGGCCCTTCGACGAAAACATCTTCTTCATTGTCGTCGTTGCCAATATACGTTATGTGCTTTCGCTTAGTCGTCTTTGTGTTCGCCGCAGTGGGTCGTGTTTGTCCCGTGTCGGTGGCCGATGGCGTTCTGGCCACCTTCGTAGGCATGGTAGGCCCTTCGACGAAAACCTCTTCTTCATTGTCGTTCTTGCCAATATACGTTATGTGCTTTCGCTTAGTAGTCTTTGTCTTCGCCATGGTGTGTGAGATTTGTTTGTGAAATATCGCGTCGTGGCATAAATAATTAATTTCCCCATTACATTACCGCCGCGCCGCGACAGTATAAATAAGACCGAATGACTTCGACTTGTCACAAACGACAGATGGCCACCAAACGAACACTACCCATGCCACAAGTACGGACGTCGACGAACGAAGAAGACTACGTTCCCGCGTCGAAGAAACTGAAACTCGTCGACAATCAGACACAGACGGGCGACGACGACGAATTTTCTGACGGGAGTGAACCGCTCGCCAGGCAGAGTCTGGGATACATCCACGAACACAGCGAAGTGAAACGTTTTCTCCTGCAGAACACGGGAATGGATTTCTGGCGACTGATGCCCATGATTGGCGTGCCGATAGCTTTGCTCGAGAAGATGGAAGCGCAATACCCACGCGATATTTCGCAAGTCTTGTGGCGTACGTACGACTGTTGGTATCCCGTGGCAGAGAAAATGGCCAAGCCGCAACGGGTGACGCCACGACAGATACTGGCATACGGATACAAGTCGATCGGCAATATGCTGCTATTCGAGGAACTTCTCGACCAACCAGAAAGAGAGTTCGTCCAGGACAACGACCGACTTTTGGAGTCACTCACAGACCAGGTTCATTACAGACTCGAGTCTCGTCGTGAGAGATTCTAATATTTCACATCAATTGTATATTTGTCACTGAATAAAACACATTATGTCGATACCAATCGTACAGCTGTTGTTGATTACCTGCTTGCCTCCGTTGGTCACGTTTCGCGTAAAGGCATACTTTACCCCGTGCGTCTGCCTCGCTTGCAACGACCAGGAAACCGTCGGCCTGCTGTTCGGTGAGCATTGCTACTACGCCAACGTTAACGATCGCGTCTATTCCAACAACGACATCGTCGACCAGTTCGACATTTCCCAGGTTGATGGAGATGTAGACATTGCTGACGGTTTAATTGCTCTCATCTCCAAACAGTTGTACGCCGCATTCAGACACCCGTCCCTGAATGTGAGACCGTATAATAGTCGATTGTTTTACCATAATGTGCGTCCCGCTGATTCCTGTTTGAAGTTGAGCATATCGACGAACGCGTTCGTCAACGAGGTAAATTGCAGACCAGAAATCTCCATACTCCGTAGCAGCCAATACAGAAACGCAAACAACGATAGTACCGACGTATTGCTGTTTCCAACGAAGCGTTGTCCATTCAGGGACGACGGCGTGCTCGTCGACGATGGTGCATGCATGTATTTCGTCGATGAAACTGAGACATGCACGATCGCAACAATAGACAGTGTAGTCGCATATAGGACATTCGAGAAACTCGTCGTCCAAGTAGCATCGAGCGAAACGAAGAGCGACTGTCCAGGTGGCGACGGTGCGTGCGTTCTAAAGTCATTCAACAAGGCATATCGATCGTTCATAGTTTATTTTAATCTGAATACACGCGATATTGGTGGAAACTTCTACTTTCAGAAGATAGGCCATCGTCCAGGATACTATCTCGTGGACGTCATCAGGAGACGCTTGATAAACATACGATCATATGCCGTTGCAATACAATGGCTAAAGAACAACTACATGTCGGTCGATACAAAACACCTGTGCAAAGGAACGCGTCGATTTGCTGATTCGTCATTCACTGCTTCTGTTGCTGCTAATGCTAGGAATCCACCCGTACAAGACGCACGTATGTTCGCTGCTACTTCTGAGGTCGTTACGAAATCATCTATACAGAGTGGCGACACGTTGACGACACTCGGTCATAACGGTCATAATGAATCCGACTTCGTCGACGAAGAACAATCGAGTGTTCACAGATCCAGCGCAAGTCGCATCATGCTCGTGATAACAGCAGGAATCGTCATGATTGGGACACTAGTTGTTTGTGTTATTAAGTCTCGTCGACTTATCTCATATAGATGATCCCGCAACCTGTACACGGCGGGATGATCTAGCTCTGATCGACAACATTTTCAGCATTCACTCGACATGACTTGTGACGTCATAAAAAAAGCAAATGGCGGAGATTTAATTCCAAGTGGGGGGTATGGTATATAGGGGGGACTGGTCCCGGTCCCTTACCCGGTCCCTCAGTCCCTGGGGTACCTTTTTTAAAACTTGTTACAGTAAAACACCCCCTAAAATTATCGGGACTGAGGGACCGGGTAAGGGACCGGGACTAGTCCCCCCTATATACCATACCCCCCACTTGGAATAAATCTCCGCCATTTGCTTTTTTATGACGTCACTCTTCGCAATCTCATTACGTTATTTTGTATACAATTATTATTTTATTTTAATGTAGCACATAGCGATGCTCAGTCATAATGAATCCGACTTCGCCGACGAACAGTCGATGGTTCACAGATCCAGCGCAAGTCGCATTACGCTCTCATGATTGTGGCACTAATTGTTTGTGTTATATCTCACGTTAGCTGTTCATAGCAGGTTTAAATAAACTGATATAGTAATTCTCTTTAGCCTTTCGAATATACCTGTCCGACTCCCGTTCCAGAATGAAAATTTGAAAGCGGCTCTTCACGTCGTCCTTCGAATCGCTACCGCACCTAACAAGATGATCGGTCGCGCGACACAGGCGTCGATTCGTTCTGGTGTGAGAACAGTGTGTAGCGATTCGATGACGCAGATTGTTCGTCTCGCCAATGTATTCGGCGTGACACGTAGTACATCTCAGTACGTATATGACGTCGCTGGAGCTGCATGTAAGATCGGCATCGACGACCTCGAACACGAAACCGCAGGCAAACTTGAACGAATTCCCTTCCAATATTTGCGAACAAATTGAACACAATGCGTTGTAGCAAGGTCTGACTTTTATTTTGGACATTTTAATTTAACAGATGACACGAAAACAAGCACATATACAAGTATCTCAAACGGTTCTCATAATAGTCAAGGTAAATCAATGGGCCGTTCACAGCTTCTGGCACACAATCGAATCAGAGCGAACATTATTAACAGTACCAGAATGAACGAGACGCATATACCGCATATGTAGGTTAGGAATTCAGCATCTCCGCCGCCAAATCCAAGACGGTTAAAAGTGTCGATATTACTCGGTAGACTAGTGCTCGTAACTTTAGCATCATCAGTAGAAGTAGTCGGTGGTTGTCGCGGAGTAGTAGCGGTGGTGATAGTAGTAGTAGTAGTAGTAGCAGCAGCAGCAGCTGTGCTTCGTGTGTCTTCGATGACGCAGAGCTTGAGATTCACGGGAAGATCGCATCTCTCCTGGAAGCCGCGTTTGGATTGCAGGTCGAAGTAGGTACACAACTCTGAATGACGGTCAGTGTTGACACTGTCATATTTCACGACGAGCTTCAGGTATCCCAAGTCTTCGGCTTGTGCTTGCGTCTTGGATATCAGATACGGCTTGATATTATTTGCGCCAAACACGGATTTGTCAAACATTGGAACTGATAACTTTGTGCAAGGATCATCGGATATCTTCGCGCAATAATTCCCCGCGATCGGTGTCGCGTCGTCATCGAACGCACATGGTAGATAGTCTGGAGGCACGAACATGTCGTAGACGATGCTGTTCGACTCGTTCGCCATCAGGAACACTCTCTGCACTGTTTCGCATTCGTCGAATATCTGATTATTGAAGACATCGTATACGTAACAACCGCCAACTGGAGTACCACCTCTCGGAGTTGGGACTATGGCACTTGAAACGTTGAATGTGTCGCTCACTGAGAACGCGAGTCGGTACACGCCAAGTACGTCGGCTAAATCGAACGCTACCTGCTGCAATATTCTGAGTCTTGCAATGTCGGAAATCACTGCGGGAGTGTAGTCGCTAATCAACGATAACCGACTGATATTTGTGGATACATTGAACCCAGAGTCGGTAAACGTAAAGTAGCACGTACCATTGTACAGTTTGCCAATCGTCGTGTCGGCTTGGCATTCATCACATATGCAGCTGCGCAGGCCATAGCGCGAACGTCGAGGCATCAACGACGTTGCCGCTCCCGTGCTCTCGGGCCGTTTGATTTCGCACAGCCGCTTCTGCGTTGTCCGACAGGCCATCGTGTTCACTTGCTTCGACTGCACGTCTATCATCGTACACGTATGCTTCCATTTCTCAGGCCTGACCAAGTAGTCGAGCTGCGCGAACTTCTTGACGTTGAAACCTGCCACTCTGTAAGCATAATTGTACTCCGACAGGTCGTCGGCGTACGGCTGCGAGATGTTTGTCAGATACCGATGTACGTTGTCGTAGTTTCTCGGGTAGATGTTTGCCACCTTCGTTTCGCAGACACTCTCTGACGCCTTGATGCAGTACTTCGGCCTGCCGACCATGGCCATCGCAGTCTCGTCGAAAGAACACGGTTCGTAGGGCTGCGGCTGAAATTTGGGTAGCGCGAAATAGGCACTTCTGTTAGCCTTCATGAACATCACGTATGGCATCTGACAATCTTTGAATATCAGTCCCGGCTGCACGTCGTACACGTAGCATTTGTTCACACGCGACTCGGTATCCGAAGGTTTCAGATAGTACTTGGGCGGGTGACGTTCGTCTACGTAAAATCCGAATTCTGGCTCAATGTGCTTCAAGTAGAACTCGTTGCTCACCTGCTTGAAGACTGTGGCAAGTTCATGTGTATCTATTATTACCGGTTCGTAGCGCAATCGAACTAGCCTGTGTCTATTCTTATCGGTCGATCTGAAGGTGTGTCCCCTTTCCGTAGTAAGGTAGTAGCACGTGCCGTTATATATCTTTCCGACCGTCCTACCTGGATCACACGTGTTGCAGAAACAGCTCTGAAGACCAAACGAAGAATTCATGAACACGTCTTCTCTAACGTACAAGTTATCGACGATTTCCGTGAGATTTTCTGAAATAACCGTATCCGCTGGAGACATGTCTTGTATCTCTTGCTGCTGCTGCTGCTGCTGCTGCTGCTCTTGTACATTGTTCGTCGCTAGAGTCGACTCGACAACGGTAGCCTGTGTTGTTTCCGAATTGATACTCGGTCTCTCGATGAGACATATGTTGCGATGAGGGCGTTCGCAGCTGTCGTACAAGACCCGTTTTCCGTAAACGTCGATAAACGTACACATGTCGACACTGTGTTCTCCTTCTAGAAGAACGCTGTAGTGATCGTTGACTATTAGCCGTTGATTGAAGCTCGCTACGCGGAAGTATGTTGCATACGGGCGAATGTCGTTGGACTCGTCCTGTGTATGAGCCACCAGGTACGTGTGTATCGATTCGAGAATGTCCATGTTGTTGATCGTCATCAATGCCGTACAATTGTTGGACGATATGGCGATGCAGTGGTCGTCACTGTAGTCGAGGGCTTGTGAGTCGAATTTACACACTGCAAAGTCGGGCGTAGCCAATGGTTTTATCGGCGTGTAGTCTCGCCTACTGGCAACGAGAAATCCTAGGTGACTCCGTTGACAGTCGCTGGTAATGTCGATACGACCGTTACCAATCCAGAGTATGGGACACCTGTCAGGTATGTCGATCACGGAGTTGAGCTGCTTCTTCCCCGGGTTCAACGACACGAGGTTTTCCGCGTTGTTCGTGTAAAACGCGGCGTCGAGTTTGTAATTCCGATCGCGACCTTTCCTCGTCATGTCGACCAGGTAGGCCTCGCTGGCGACCTGCATCAGTACGGTGGCGAGTCTCGCATCGGTCACATTCGCCACGTGAAATCGACCTAGTACTTTCTTGTCGTTGATGTTGTCCATGTTTGTCTCTACGCGAAACGAGTGATAGTGCGTTATGAAGTAACACGACCCGTTGAAAACCTTTCCAACGGTCCATTCGGGACGGCACCCGTCGCAATAGCAATTCGGTAGACCGTACGACGAAGTCACACCCGTGCGCCTTTCGGCCAGCGTTCTTTCATCACCGACCGATGACTGAACATAGCAACAGAGTATCAACATAGCCACGCAAAAGGTCGTATGCTGTAAGGCAGTATGCATTTTTAAGTGGCGGCTTGTGATCGCCCAATTATATAGGCCACAACCTTAATAATTATTATCATCACGGCAGACAAAAAGCAATCGTCACGGCAGATAAGGGCATTTGTCGAGTGGCCGGCATGTCGTTAACATCGAGAGACATCATCATGACCTTTCTTACCCGCCAACTAAATTGGAACCGGGGAGTTCTTCACAGCCTTTGCCAGCTGCAAGACGAGTACCCAAGACTTGAAGTGTGCAATTTCGACACGTTCGTGGCTGGCATCGATCGACACCATATGCTCTACACGGGTTTTATGACACTCTTCTGTTCAGCTGTCGTCGACGGGAGACTGTTCGACCGACTGCACAGATGTGCGATGTTTGACGCCGACGAATCAGGTATCGTCGTGTCCAACTGGAACGCACTCGTACTCGAGACGTTCGTGTACTTCAAGACGATTTTTCCGGCAGCCCTGATGTTCTTCAAAAATCCGCGGTTTGACCCGCTCGTCGGTGAAAGCAGA
>JAQRGA010000275.1:0-17336 GCA_029237695.1 Conchocele bisecta
TATATATAGAACGATGTCAGTTGACGAACTTTATTTTGCTATGATTGATGTAGGCTAAACTGCCATTAAACACCGCATGGTTGGCGCAAAGGGTATGATTCGTCTGGCCCGAGATTCTCTCGAGACGTGGCAGGAGGACGAAAAAAAGCGGCCACCCTTTTCGCAAAGCGGATGTTAGATTCCTCCACCAATCCTGGGGGATTAGATTTTCCCAAGTTCCTTCAGAACTTAACCTCCAATCGCGATTGTACTTCCAACAAAGGTTTATTATTATCGACGCAGTTACCGGACGATCTGGCGAGGGCATGTTGGAGATTGTCCGATATATTAGAATACATCGCATACGATGAACACGCGCAAACTAATACCAAACTAATCGGTTCGCCTAACGCGCAAGCTAGCGAACGCGTACTACAGCCCCCGCTGCTACTGGAAGGGACTCGCTGCCATCAACAACCTCGCGGCGGCGACCAAGGTTTCAGAAAACGCTGTCAAGGAATGGCTCAAGAAGCAGGCCATCTGGCAGATCTATTTACCCGCGCCTCACAATATTCCGCGCCCGAAATTCGACGTGCCGGTACCGAACCAAGTTCACCAAGCGGATCTCCTGTTTCTCCCTCACGATCGCGTCGGTCGTAAGACGTACAAGTACGCGCTGACAATCGTTGACGTAGCGAGTCGTTATAAGGGGGCTGAGCCGTTAGCCACTAAAGAGTCTAAGGAGGTGGCCGAGGCTCTCTCCCGAATATATAAGAGGAGTCCTCGATCCCGGCCGCGAGTTCATGGGCGCGGTCTCTCATCTATTGTCTAAGCACGACGTTTCTGTCAGACGCGGCCGCGTCAAACATCCACCGGGACCAGGGGATCGTGGAGACGCTTCAATCGAACCCTGGCTGAGAGACTGTTCGGACACCAATACGCTAAAGAACTTGTAGACCCTCATTCGCGATCGACCGAGTGGGTGGCCAGACTGCCCGCCGTGGTCTCCGCACTGAACGGAGAGGTGACCAGATTGATAGGTAAGAAGCCCGTAGATGCCATCAAGTTTAAAAGGGTGACGAGCGAGCCCTCCGCCGTCTCGCGCGGGCGACCCGTTGGTTTAGAGGAGCAACGGCTTCCATCGGATATTGACGTCCGGTACCTCTATCAACCGGGAGAGCTCGAAGGTGGCAGCCGCCGCGCGACTGATCCCGTGTGGTCTCTCAATGTATATCATCTAGATCGATCTATTACCAAGCCCGATGAGCCCGTGCTCTACTATTTGGATGATGGGCCATCTCGAGGGTTTGTTCGCGAAGAACTTCTTGCGGTGCCTTCTGACACCCAGCTACCCCCGGATCGTCAGATTCTTTAGTATTCTCTCAGACTTCTCTTTTTTTTTTTTACCTAACCTATAGGCTCGGTGTGTAACCCGTCTTCCATCACTCTCCTCTTGTCGTAGTACGCCGAGAGTCCTAATTTATGTTGACTGTACGTCTTCATCACCCCGTTAATCATTCGGAATCCCCTGTTCTCCGCTATATCCCTACCCCCTTCGAGAGCACTCTTATACCTTCCCCAAGTCAGATCGTTAGATCTCTTCGACATCCCCTTGGCCGAGTGCTTAGATTTTCCATCACAGCTCACGTAGTAACACTTGCTACACAGAGCGATGGCGCTATCCCCTTCCAATTCCAGCTTGAACAGTCCCGGAGTTCTGTTGCTCCACACGTCCCACGCCAACCACTCGGTCTTCTCCTTATTAAACTTTCTCTTCATATTCTTTCTCACCACCGCCGCCAGCGTCTCTCCGACAGCGCGAAGTACATTGCTGTCAGTGTCCATCTGTATCAGTTCGAAATCTCCGCGATCCACGTACTTGTCTAAGAAATCGTAGTAGAACTCCAGCATCCGGAGCTTGGCCAACTGGTAGACCGCTATGCCACACTGAAACGGTCTGTTGATCACCACTCGAGTCTTCCTGCTCGATATCTTGTAAGCCTCCCCAATCTCCTCCAGGTCTTCGAACCACGCCGACCTCAGTGCCCGATCGACAGTCTTCTCATCCTTCGTATATGTGGTGTTCATGTGTCTCTCTTGTGCCTCTATCAGCTTGCCACAACACGCGTTGCCAACCAGTTTGAATATCTCCGCCAACACCGCCTTGCTCTTGTCGACGTCCCCCGTCCGTCTAGCAGCGGTGACCTCTTTAACGAACCATTGAAACGGTTTGCCGGGCGTGTAGTCTATCACCCTATGCACCGCCTTGACAATCAGACCGTGCTCCAGATACCACTTTAGCAGCGGGGAGTATATGATCATCTTCTTGGCGGACATTGCCCCCACGAGCTTTCTCTGTCCTTCGACTCTTTTCCTCCCGGTCCCGGCCAGGTAGTCGTTCATGTGCTGTGGAACCTCGTTCTCATCGACTTCTCGATTAACGAACAGCGGTGACATTTCCGAGAACTTGTCTCTCAACGTTTCCGGGACTTCTATATCCAACTCCGCAAATCCGAACCACTTTTCACTCCTGACCTTCCTCACGAAACGGTCTATATACGACTGTCTTTCCGGGTCGTCACACGTCCATATCTGCTCCTCCCCGCACGGCATGTCCTTCGACAGAGTAGATAGGTACAGAGCATTGGCATCGTACTCCAGCACCGCCTTGCACATCTTCTCCTCCCGACTCCCCACCTGACCCCTGATCGTTGACCTTCCAGCCTCGGCGTATCTGGAGAATACTATGGACGGACCACCGACCAATCCCTGCTTCATCACCTCGTAAGTTTCAGATTTCGGTGACCACAGCTCGGGCGTGTCCGCCTTCCCATCGATCGACCCGCGGAGTAGGTACTGAAGGGAAACACCGGGCAGAGACACAGCATCCTTGAGTATGTCCACGCCTCTTCCCCTGTAGAACTCCGTCATTTTAGTCAGAGCCTCCAGGAACGGTCCTACATCCAAGTCGTTGTAGTTTTGCAACCATTCCTTGAACGTCTTCATCCCCTTTTCTCGGAATACCGGATGGTCGAGCTTGTCCGCGCTATCGAACCACTCGTACGGAAAGTGAGACTTTACCGTTTTACAGTCGTACGCCTTAACCCACCGGTCGTACGTGGTACCGGGTCCCAGATACTGGATGATGTCGAGAAATCTAAACTCCGGGGTAAACAGAAACATCGTCGTGCTGGCTCTCTTTCCGACCATCACCTTATTCACGGTGGCCGCCAACTTCTCTACAAAGTACTGCTTGATGAGGTTCAGGTCGTACCTGCTACAGTTGAACCCCACCACCGGGACTTGGTCAATCCAAGAGATAATCTTTGCTTGCTGAGACTTCGATAACATATCTATGTCGGCCGGCAGATACTTCTTCCTAACCCCCTCCCTGATTGCCTTGCCTCTCATCTGCAACTCGGTCACGAACTTCACGACTAGCGTGTCGGGATCTCGTTCGCATAGGTGTGTGATCCCTTCATGCATCGTATCCTCCAACGACACCGATATAGGAACGTGATCGACCTCGAAGGTTAGGACTTTGGTGGGTCGCGTGCTTTTTGACTTGTCGAGATACGCCTCGAAGTCGTAGACTATCTGGTGGGGGTACAGAGTCGTCTCCTCCTCGCGCGGCGATTGTGGATAGTAGGTATTCACCTCATTCAACCACTCGCACTCCCACATCACCACCAGCTCGTAACCCGCCTTCCTTATCTTGGCGTCTTGAATTTTCGTCCTCTTGTACAGCGATCTCGCGTTACCTCTCATGCAATGCCTCGGACACCCGTGCCAGTAGCATCCGTGAAACTGAAACACGGTCTCGGTCTCGTGACAGTAACCGTCGACCGGATCACCGGCCACCCACCTCTCACCACCGTGACCGCAGTTGGCGTGATGTATGTGCTTTCCCACCCTGTCCTCTTCTCTGCTCAACCATTGAATCGACCTCACACTCGCTGACCCCTTAGGATAGAACGCCTTCTCGTAGGCCGACTGTGGTCTCTCTACCCTCTTACCTGGACATGTCACCACGGTCTTCCAACCATGCAGGTGGTCGCGTGCCTGTGCATGTTACACGACTTTGTGAACCGTTGTTGACATCCGGTGCACCCGTACTCGTTCGTCATCTTGCGGAGATTCGTTATGAGGAACGAGTGACCTCCAAACATTCCTATCGTCATTGTCTTCCCCCAACCACGTCGTAATTTGCCGGAACCTTCATGAGGTACCACACTCCATCGGCGGTGGGCTCGTAAACGCGAATACCCAGCTTGAAATACTCTTCGACCTTCTTAATATCGTCCCAGGGGAATTCCCTGGCTACCGGTCCGTTATCATGCCCGAGATATTCGCGAGCTAGAGCTCGTGCCTTCTCACAACAGCGGTCTGGTCTCCCTCCACGTTGGATGGCTATGCACCTAAACAGACACAAGTAGTCGTCGTACGTGTCGACGGAATACATTCCCTTTTTTATGTCTTAACCAGTCTGGGAGTTTTCCCGCTCCCATGAGAAGTTGTTGTGCGTCGATGATCATCTTCACCTCGACCGATATCCAACGAACGAAGGTCCATTTTGTGTTTGGTCTATCGACTTTGTCGATGTCCATTCGACCTTTCTCTCTATCGGATATCCAACTCTCGGCTTTGGCGATCTCGTTTATCCACAGACTGCCCTTTGATTGTTTGTGATAGATCATAGTAGCGTCGGTCTCTATGTTCCTAATACGATACGAGCACGAATACCTCAGATAACATGCCGTGGTCATCTCTGGGCGAATTTTATTCATTATGCGATTAGCGATCTCCCCGTCTACCCCCCTCTCGAAAGTCCATACTATCTTCCTCCTACCCCTATCAACAGTTTCCCTAACTTCGGCTTCTTCGGCGAGAATCCTGGGACCCTCCTCCACCAAAGCTCTGGCGATATCTCTCCTCTTCTTGGGAGGTCTCCCCACCAGCCCTTGATCAATCTTATTGTAGTACGCCTTGTATAGGGATTTTCTACGTGCGCTGTGATCTTCTTTTACACGCTGCGCGTAAGCAGTGGCGCGCAGACTGGCCGTCGTCTCGTTCTCCAATTTCTCGGAGCGTTTTTTGGGGTCGGCGGGCAGTCGTCCGGTTGAAACCGCACGCCGCAGCCTCTCCTTGTTGACGACGGCTCGCGCGTCACTTATCCTATCTGCTATATCTTTCTTGTGTCTCAAACCTCTTAGGGAAATTCCCCAACTCTTAGCTTGCTCTCTCATTTGCTTTATGGTAGACATTATACTGAGTATAACCAATAGATTTTTTATCTTCAATAGGGTGTAAGTTTATATTTTATTCGTAATAAATGTATGACAGATTGTTGTAATATACTTAGTATAACTTATGGATTTCTTATCTTTAATAGGGTGTCAGTTTATATTTGTGACAGATGGCTGTAATATACTGAGTATAACTTATGGATTTCTTATCTTCAATAGGGTGTCAGTTGTTATTTTATTCGTAATAAAAGTATGACAGAGTATAACATAGGGATTTTTATCTCTAATAGGGTGTATCTTCTCATGTCATAAATATATGGTCTCGCGATAGTAGTATATAAGAGTCACAAATGATACCATCATGCTGTGGAAGGTGCCGCGCGTAGCTGGTACCTTCCAGAGGTGATGGTATCATTGTGACTCTTATATACTACTGCTGGTAGTACTATTATTGTTAGTAATACAAAAACAATTGAAGAATAAAAATGCATAATAGCCGCCAAGATAGTGACACTATATTGAAAAAACGACAGTTTCGTGCATATCCAACATAAGCTAGCTCTTTGTATGTGTTTGTTACTGAATGTCTTCATAAAATAAATTTGCATCATGGTATGGCATTTAATAAAATAGCACATTAGATCATTTACAAACTTCAATTCCAAGATTGCCGCCAATAATTACATAAGTGAACTTTTCAAATGAATAACTTGTAAATTGTCACGATTCCACTCCAGACACGGTGGATTATCCTTTCTACATTTTTGTTTACAAATGAGTGCTCAATGTGGGTTATACCTTTCAAAACTATACGTCTAAATATGGGTCTACACTCAAGGTGGACTGTTTTTTCCAGTTCCAAGGTTATTCATGGGTCAAGTCAAGACAAAATGTTATGTTTTTTTCTGCATTTCGCTATTTGAAGGCATGCATAACTCATACAAAATAAGTAAAAAAAAAGTGTGTTGAACATGACCTGTTATACATTTGCTATACTATATTTTAGTAAATCAGCCAGGTAATGTAGAAATAGATATTCAAGATGGCCGCCAAACTGCGAAATAAGCAATAAAATGTAAAATATAATCTTGCTACTTAGAATATAACCAGTTCTAAATATGTTATTTTTGTCGTTTTTATAAATGTATCTATGGTATAATATGTCATTTACTATTATACAATGACATTCAATTTACTAATTCTAAATCAAAGATAGCCGCCGTTAAACACATAATCACATTTTTCAAACGGTTAACTGTTTCATTGTGGTATTTCCTGTGATGTCATGTACATGTAAAGTGAAAGACGTGTTGCTTAAGTTGTGTGTACTGATATTAGACAATACGGGTCACTGTGTTGGATCAGTAAATCTGCCAATGAGGTAGCACCCCAGACTACATTTGATTTTCAAAGAAGCAAACACAGTGAGTCATTTTCACGGCTATGATTAGAGAAATCTGCATAGATCGTCAATATACTAGTAATTGTCAAACCAGAATTGTGAAAACAATCGTTGAATCATTGTTTACAAACAATTCAGTTGTTCACATACCAATGTGTTCACCATCAGAATGACCGGGACAATATTAGATAACCACATACCCAATATGACACATGTATATAAACAACCACTGTTACCACACTCCTCTGGATTAGACAAATATCATTTTGGAATACTGGCACATGTCGGTCAATGCTCATTCATTACAATAACTGTACTGTCCAACTAACATTAACTTGTGATTAAAATGAAGTCATGTTCATTTAATAGAGACTCTCATAAGTATATATCACATCAATTATACCCAACAAAGAACATAATCATGTTTTCAATATCAAAAAAAAGATCATGCTGAAGTACATACAGCATCTCCGTCAAAGTTACGTGCTGATGGAGTCATTCTTTCATATCGATATGGCTTGTTTCTTGTTTTCAGCTATTGAATGGCTTGAATGGCTTGTGAGCGTAATACGATCCCAATAATTTACTTTGATCTGTTACGTACGCGGTTTAGTCTCACTGTATTACAGTTTACGTGTACCTGATATTACGACTTAGTGTTTCGTTCGACACCAGCGTCCCCTAACATGAATTGTGCATGATACTAGTATGCGGAAGACAATTTTCGTATGTGTGATAATTACATAACCATCTATTGGAGAATGGCATTGCTTGCATACTGCCTGGTAGAATGACAATTGTCTATGCAAACTTCAGATAAGTACATTAGGTTTTATACTTCACTATTTTTCCTGTCAAATTGTGACCTAAATCCATTATGTGAATGAAACTAGTAAAATAATACACACTACCAAAGGGATCCTAACACTGTTGTTTCAACTCATCCCCACAACTGACTCACCATATTTTGATGAGAGTTACATACATGTATGTCCAGATGCGACGTTGAATATTATGATGTAACATTCATCATAATCCTGTGGTTCTCTCCAAGAAATCACACTATGCACAAACACATACCAGTCCCGCATTTTAAAGCTGTCAGACATTCACTTCTAGGAGGTGAAACAATCTGTATATATCTCCAAGTAACACATATATATTTCTATTTTTAGGGAATCGTTTGTAATAGTGGATTTGCTGTATTTTATAGTGGTTTGTCAACTACAACTATACGTACAGTACGTTTATTTGCCGAATATAAAAGCTACATATACCTTCATAATGTCAATAGAGAATGTAAAATAAAAACACAACAAATGAGACATAGCGAACCATGACAACATGTAAAGGGCTATACAGTCCCAAAAGAACCCAAATTATCTTGTATAAAGTTGACAAATATAGATATAACAACGCTTAGTAATGTTGATAATGCGATGCATTACATAGTGGTATTGTTATCTGCAGATGTCTGGAGAATCCGAAGCATTCTTATTGAAGAAGATCAATTCTGCTGATTAATTAGACCACATCAAAATATGAGACACCGCATATTATATGTTTGTTCGTTGCTGATTGTGTTACAGAAATAGTTCATACTTTGCATTATTCCATTCTACGCTTTCACCAAATCTTATTTCTGACTTAAACCAAAATAAATCGTCAGAAATGTCGATGATTATTTGTCCCTCATGGAATACTGTATATGTAGTCGCCTTCATCTATTTCATCATCCATATTGTAGATCCAGACTTATCTTAAGGATCAGAGATTCTGGCCCTTGAGTGTCCGTCATGTGTGCCAATTCTGCATGTGATTTGTGCTGTCATGTTACCATTTGTATAAACTAGATAGTATTGTCCAAATGTTGTGTGACTGACTATCAACCTGTCCAATGTCTACATGCTTTGCTTTCTTCCAATGGAATAATAGTTCTTACACATATCTAAAGACACTCAGAAACATACGAATACTGTCTCGTATCACAATGTTTGTATCTATTTTGCCAATGCGCACTATCTAATTATATTGCCTATTAAATACGTTGCGGTGGGTGGTTGATTGCGAACATGCAAAGGGTAATGTAACAATCAATGTTCCTCTTCACCAGAATGCCGACATGGTTTATACCTCATTTCCATTTTCGGCCTTCTGGTACTTGAGGGGAAAATACAGTGACGTAAATAGTTAGTTCTGATTTCGGTATTTACCCCCAGTACATATAGCTTAAATACGAGATGGGCCCCGTTGGTCAGGACTTTAACCACCATGGCTGTTGATAGGCCGTTATATACCAAGATATACCACAGGTGTATTATTCGGAGGGTGGAAAGAGCATATATTAAAATATGGTGTTAAATGTAGTAGTATATAGGGAGTCAGTTCGTTAACGCGAAGTGTGGGGGAAGAATTGAAAGCAGTGGGTAGCCCCATAGCCCCAACGAAATAGTAAGTCGTATAGATACGCGGGAGGTCTCCCATATAGGAATGGCCGCTCTGTAGAATATTTCTAGTCCATATCGAAAACGGAGCGAGAATAGGGGGAGGGAGAGGGGTTTGGGTACTTTTGGAAATCGAGAAGCGGACAACATCGGGAGGCCACTGTGCGAACTACAGAATCCGCTTCGGTGCAGAATGGGGGGAGCCTCGCACTACACCCAACAAGAAGAAATCCAGATGGTTTGTCCGGTGGCAGTCCTAGCTACCAATCGAAGTTCCCAATAGGGGAGGGTTCGGATACTTTTTTCCAAAATGGTTACTGCATGTAGAACGGGTCGCGACTACCAGATGCTGTGTACGGAGTCGCTAGTTTCGTTTTTCCCATTCGGCGTACCGGACTGTTTTGCGGAGATGCACGAACTGGGCGTCGTGGTCTGGTTTGTTCTTCCAGAGTCTACAAGCCTCTAGAGACACGAATGGGAGCAGTGGTTTGCAAACCGCGTACACCACCGCAAATACTCCCAGCAACCACTTCGTATTCTCTACGGTTCTCCAGATGTCGTGTACCTCCCGCTCGTCTTTCTTCGGACACTCGGAATCGGCATCGCCGGAAATCGCGTCCAACAGCCTGCGTTCCAGCGCGTCCAACCGGTTCTCCAGAAGTCTCTCCATGTCGGACAGGTGCGTCGATTCTTCGAACGAGCTGGCGTTTCGTACATCTTCTAGTAGATCCGTGGGGAACTCGGTAGGGGGGCCAGGCGCGGTCACCCTGTGTACTACGTGGGTAGGGGTTTCTTGTTGTTCTGGGGTTTCTTGTAACTGTAGTATCGAGGTGTATAATTAATTGTCAAAAATGAAAAACACCCTATTGAACACGAGAAAACTAGCAGAAAGCCCCCTGGCCCCGACAAAATATGTGTCTTCTATACTGTAGTATGAGGTGTTATAATTAATTAATTGTCAAAAATGAAAAACACCCTATTGAATATAAGCCATACAGGTATTTATATAAAACAATAAATTTCCATGATTAGAAAAATGACAGATATACGTAAAAAAGTTACGAGAGCGCCTCGCCCTAAGTTAACTCGCACAAGGATTAGCGATAAAAGGGGTGTAAATCCATCTAAAAGTTCTTCTCCTAGGATTCGGGAATTAAGGTCAGAATTAATAAGAATGGGTACACCTTTTTCAAACAGGTTAAGGGAAAGGGGGTTAACTACACTAATAAATAAGGAAAAAAATGAGGAATTTATGAAAAGAATGGCTCGTGCAATGTCTCGGGGGGTATTTAGGGGGAAAAAAAGAATATAGAAAAGATAGCACAGAATATAGCTGATGAGGCTTCCCTCAGTCTTAGAAGCAGGAACATTGGCAAACCTCAAAAACGAGTGCAGAAAGCGCGTTTATTACAACAGTTAATAGAGGAAGATAGCGAAATATTAGAAGATTATAAACAAAAAGAAATAGTAAAAGGGCGTAGGATAACTACAATAACACTGAAAAGAAAACTTCAAATAAATAACAGCAAAAGGATAATGGGCGAGTTAGAGCCTTTGTTAACCGACAGTTTTTACCTAAGATTCTCTTTTTCTTACAAATTTAATTCACCAAGAGGAGAGAGACGCAAAGAGGAAAGCCGACAACGTTGGTATTTTAATAAACAAATTTATCCGGAAGTCCGTGGTTTAGGGGTTACGATGAGGTTGAAGAGTGGATTAATAAAACAAGAAGAGCATATATTAAAACATAGATAAAATAGATAGGCCAAGTACAAAATGGAGGTTTGTAAGATGGATGGGGGTTAGTGTTAAATAGTTTATGGAACAGCGTCTTTAAATAAAATTCCTAAAGGAGATACCGGAATGAAATCTGGAAAAAGTGGCAGGGGGTCGAATGCCGGAGTGGTTGCGATATAAGAAAGGGATGAAGACCCTGGATAGTTTCAATGATGATCTTTGTTTGTTCAGATGCTTGGCGCTCCACACTTCGAAGCTTAGGGTCGATAGATGTTTTACATTGACCAAAGAGCTCCAGCAGCAATATTTACAGTTTTGTAAAAACCCATAAGTTATCGAAACCCGAAGGCCCCATACTATTTGGAGATATCAAAAAAATAGAAGAGTGTTTTAAAATAGGCATTGATGCATACGAACCTACAGAAGAGGGAACATAGTATTTAAGAAAAGTAGCGGCTCATTACGACAAGATTGGTAATAAAAAAGATGAAAATAGGCATCTATAACGATCACGCCTTCCTTATTACGGATATGAATAAAGCCTCTGAAAACAATTATTGCTGTTTTGACTGTAAACAACGTTTCACAAAGGTCAGTAATTTAACCCGGCACGCATTGACTTGTATGAAGGGATTAACCAAAGTATCTTGTAAAGGGGAAACAATAGATCGACCAGTATCAGCGTTCGAAAGAGCTTTCTATCCAAAAACCCAGTTGTAGCAAGAAATCAATTAATTGGATAAAATCTTTGCCAGGACCCCACATTCCCACTGCAGTATGTGGCCACGGTGGAGAAAGAATAATTGCGGGAGCCCCAGTGGATGGGTATAGCCCTATGACTGATACGGTTTATCAATTTCACGGATGTTATTGGCACGGGTGTCCCAAACATTGCAAAGATTATAAAACATATGCTTAGAAGATCCAACGAGAGAGACGAAGCAATTGAGGGTAAGTGCAAATTAGTAACTATTTTTGAATGCGAGTTATGATGCAATTTGTAAACCTGAGGATGTAAAGGAACTCGAAAAAGCCTCCTACAGTGATTTACCCATATCATATTGTATACGATTTTGAAGCATATTTAGACGGAAGTAAAGAAAAAGCGTAACCAACTAAAGATCTAGAGTTTATAAATGAACATGTCCCAATAAGTGTTAGTATAGGAGATCTCTATCCAACAATATAACTCACATATGTGATACTTCTCCAAAACAATTAGTAACCCTATTTATGGAAGATGTAAAGAGGAGGGGAGACAATATCCGAGAGGCCGTGGGGAGCAACAATACATATGGGTACCCTGCAGACATGGAGTATCTTTACACTTCTCAAAAGCGGGAGATTACCCGTTGGATTTCACAAGTCCCAGTAATTGGGTTCAATTCCAGTAATTACGATCTTAATTTAATAAAGAAGCATTTAGTGATATTTTAACGGATAAAACCTCTAAGATACTAGTAGGAAAGAAAGCCAATACAACCATTTTTCTATTTACACAGAATTTAGGTTTTTAGATGTAAAATTATATCTTGCTCCTGGTATCGATTACGATAGATGGGTTAAGGCTTATGGATGCGAAGGTGAAAAATCCTTCTTCCCATATGAATGGTTTTGATTTTCCCGATAAACTAGCGTATGAGGGTTTCCCACCACTTAAAAATTGGACAAATAAATTAACTCCAAATAAAGCGATAACCAAAAAACAGTTGGAAGAGTGCAACAACATTTATAACAGATTAAATATGAAGTCTTTCAAAGACTGGTTAAAATACTATAACAACTTGGATGTTGGCCCTTTTTTAGAAGCTATCGGAAAAATGACAAAATTTTATCAAACAAAAGGTATAGATATGTTTAAAGATGCAGTTACCCTACCAGGAGTTGCTTTACAATATATTCTCAGAGGAACGATAAAAAACCATATAAAACCTTACCAAACCAAAGAGAGTAAGATAGCAGACGCGATATGTCCGCCACTGTATGCCCCCACTGAGGAAATATATGAAATGTTAAAAGGAGCATTAGTTGGAGGTCCATCAATTGTGTTTACAAGATACACTGAAGTAGGTGTTACGAGAATTAGGTCAGCCCCAGATGGAAATGGAAAGCTTTGCGAAGCCGTACTTGGTTTTGATGCAAACGCCCTATATTTATCAACATTAAGCAAACATAGCCATGTGGCGAAGGGAAACTACACGAGGAAAGCAGCCCTCACGACCCTATTAAAATAAATAAGTTTTCCAAGGCGGTTTTAAATGGTAAGTGGTTTGGCTTTGCTGAAGTAGATATAGAGGTTCCCAGTAGTTTAAAGAGAAGTTTTCGGAAATGTCCCCAATATTTATAAATAGGATTGTATTGTAGGAGGAGGAGGATGAATTCCAGAGAAGATGTTACAGTATTTACAAGAAACTAACCGTGCAAGAGGAGATGGTAGAAAACTAGTAGGTGCAATGTCTGCTCAAAAAGTATTACTATTTGCCCCATTATTAAAATGGTATTTGAAGCATTGTTTAGAAATTACAGGGATTTACAGAGTAATAAATTATACAGCAGGTAAACCCTTTGAATGGTTTGTTAAAGAAGTTACTTCAGCCAGGAGATCCGGAGATGTTGATAGCTCCAAGTCCCCAATTACAGATATAATGAAACTATTAGGAACTTCTAGGTAACTCATTTGTGTTTCGAAAATGATTTAGAATCCCCCGAAAAACACCTCACACGTATCAAAAGAGAGTGTGGACTTTAAGCAGCGCATGTGAGGAAACTAGATTTTTCGAAATATCCTCAAGAAAAGTAAATGCCAATATGACTCGTCCATTTCACTGTGGGATTGCGGTTATACCAATATGCAAAACTAAGAATGTTAGAATTTTATTATGATTTTATGGACAAATACGTAGATAGAGCAGATTTTGAACTAATACAGATGGATACGGATAGTTTGTATATGGGGGTTAGCATGAAGGGTGGAGAGTTAGATGGAATGATAAAACCAGAATGCTAGACGATTTCAAAAAACATAAAAAGAATGGCTAGCGTGGGATAAATGGAGTAATAGAGAACAGGGCTATTCAAAACAGAGTTCCAAGGAGATCGTGCAATAGTTCTATCCAGTAAATGCTATTTGGTTGAAAAATTATTTAAAAATAATGAACTAAAACATTCAGCAAAGGGGTTATCTGCCAGGCAAAATAGTCTTACATGGAGAAGGTATATGGAGGCCCTACACCAGGTTGGAACGGATAGAGGAACAAATAGAGGGTTTAGAATGAGAAATGGTGTTATGAAAACATATACCCAAAATAAATTATTAGGACTGTCCGCTTACTATGACAAGAGAAGGGTTTTAGAAGATGGGATACATACAGAACCCCTTTAAACTTTCATTAAATAAAATTATGCAGCCTGTTCAATTTTTGAAGGTATCTTACACACTTTAGGCCTTCCAACGGGGGGCTTATCACATCAGGGTTTCCGGGGTTTTCGGCCTTAATTATCTCTAGAAAGTCCCATGATAAATTTATCATATTTCCACAGATCTGTAAGGCGTTTGGGACCAATATGGTGCTTCTTTCTAACTTCATAGGCAGGAACAATTCCACGGGACTGCAAAATATCTATCAGCGCTTCCTGCGTAATAACCGATTTAGGCATGGTTTATATATATATATATAAATGTCTAACATTAATTCACAATTGGAAATAAATATAAATCTTAAAAAATATGTTTACAAATGAAGAAGACGTAAAAATAAAATTTGATGAGGCTTGCTATGAGGATATTTTAGGTCTCCAAGACGGAATTATAGAACGTCTAAAAAAGTTACACGAGGGAGCTAGAAGCCACTACAAAACGAAAACCTGTAAAGATTCAATGATGAGCCCACTTGTTGAAAGCATTATAAAACAGTTCGAAAAAATCTACATGGCGAATTAATCCATATCTCCGGCAGTACGAGGGGTTAATTACAGGGGGGCTTTCTATTAGGATAATTTGAACACAGCACCAAGCAAACCTGCTAGAGCCACAGTCGAATAAATCCAATACTATTTGAAGAAAGCGCATATTTTTGTTTTCAACACCTATATACAATGTAGAAACCGGTGGTGCAGCTACTAAAAAAGGTAGCCGAAACCTTGGCAGCGCTTTCTATATGTTTTGGCCAATTTTCTCTAGATAATCCAGTTATAAATTTTGAATGTAACTGAATCTAGGGCTCAGTCTACCTAGTATGCCTTTGTGTTATAGTTACTAGTATGCCTAGTTGTGGTTACTAGTATGCCTAGTTGTGCCTAGCCAATTGTGGTACTAGTATGCCTAGTCGTGGTACGAGTAAGCCTAGTTGTGGTACTAGTATGCCTAGTCGTGGTACGAGTAAGCCTAGGCCTGGTAACGAATAAGCCTAGTTGTAAGCCTAGAAGTGGTTGCTGGAGGTATTTGCGGTGGTGTACGCGGTTTGCAAACCACTGCTCCCATTCGTGTCTCTAGAGGCTTGTAGACTCTGGAAGAACAAACCAGACCACGACGCCCAGTTCGTGCACTCCGCAAAACAGTCCGGTACGCCGAATGGGAAAAACGAAACTAGCGACTCCGTACACCAGCACTCTAGTAGTCGCGACCCGTTCTACATGCAGTAGCCATTTTGGAAAAAAGTATCCGAACCCTCCCCTATTGGGAACTTCGATTGGTAGCTAGAACTGCCACCGGACAAACCATCTGGATTTCTTCTTGTTGTGTGTAGTGCGAGGCTCCCCCCATTCTACACCGAAGCGGATTCTGTAGTTCGCACAGTGGCCTCCCGATGTTGTCCGCTTCTCGATTTCCAAAAGTACCCAAACCCCTCTCCCTCCCCCTATTCTCGCTCCGTTTTCGATATGGACTAGAAAAAGTCTACAGAGCGGCCATTCCTATATGGGAGACCTCCCGCGTATATCGACTTACTATTTCGTTGGGTAGCTGAAACAGGTAGCCGAAACCCTTGCAAATCGACTTACTATTTCGTTGGGTAGCTGAAACCGCTGCAAATCGGGGACACATTTTACAAACTTTGGTGGTATCATTTTGTTTTACTGTGGGTTGTATTTATTTCGCTTTAAATTAACACGAAATTTTACTATTTTTGGTACCTATGGGGCTACCCACTGCATTAAATTCTTCCCCCACACTTCGCGGTAACGAACTGACTCCCTATATACTACTAATGTCACCATTTATAAGGATTGCCATGCTGAAATTAGTGATAACACATGGTGTGTCAGGTATGTCCGGATATATATTCTATTATATGTTTATCAAGAGTGCAGATGTTCGCCATCTTTGATTTTAAAATTGTGATTAACTCAACTCTAAATTGCAACATACCATGCAACAATTAACGAGGAAACCACAGGCAAATTATATTTTTGCCATATCTGACTACAGAAACATGTTTTTTTTCAGTTTACCAATATGGCGGATCTTGAATTTCAAGGCCTAGACCAAAATGTACGTATTTCAATGAGAATTTACTGCTAAAAACTTCCTAAGACTGTACAAAAAGACATCTCAGTTTTATTTGTTTTTGTATGATTACAGAGATATTTCATCTTATACTTTATACTGCGTTGGCAGCCATTTTGAATGTGGGGTTCCAGGAAATGTAGCTGCAATTGTCCCTATTTGAAAATATGTTATGTTAGTTTAATCAATAATACAAAATGAAGGATAATATTAGTCACAAAATGACATGCTAATAGGAAATATCTTCATTGTTAGCAAGAGGTTAAATCAGAACGAATTGAATACAACATACTGTTTTGGAGGCCATCTTGGATTTACGAATAGTAACTTTGATAAAATGGTATCAATTTCTGGGAGCAATTTCTCATCGAAATATATACATATATATTATCATTAAGACTATTTAAACGGCTTAACTATCAACAAAGATATGACGTACAACATGATATGTTCTTGTTTCTTAGGCAAATTGGCGGCCATCTTGAATTTCAGACATGTCTTTTTTTCAATAATTCGGCATTTTCAGAATCCCAATATAGATACCAAAAGAGTTCATCGGCAGAAGGCTATTATTGCTGATATAAATCATATACGTGCATCTGTATACCCATGTCGATGAGAAATTTTAGGTCAATGTGACCTTTATATGACCTCAAAAATGACCCCTAAAAGTCAAATATGCGGGGGTACCCACCCCTATCCGACAGCTTACATATCATAGAAGTAGATCAGCATGGGCACCCATTTGTAGCAAAAAATGCCATCAAAACTTTATTGCAGGCCTTTTATTGGCCTCGGCCGGCCGTCTATATGGGGATTTAGCATGGAGAAATCTTTTTAATTTCAGAAATAGTGGACCGATTTTCAAAAATATAACTTTTGTTTTCTTAGTTACATCAGTTTAGTCGAGTCGAATTTATTAGGGTTAACTTTGTATTATGGTACTACTAACGTTTTCTGATTGACTTTGTTAGTTCATGATGTGGATAATTTGGAAACTGAATGATGCCACGCTGGCATGATTG
>JAQRGA010002752.1:0-14786 GCA_029237695.1 Conchocele bisecta
CAGTTTTGAAATTTATTTAGAGAAGTTTAACAATATTTCCTAGACAAAATTAAAACACTAAATCGAACGTAGGAAATTTCCTACAATGAAAACCGATTAATCATCAAGTTTAGTTCATTGTATTCGGATATTGTCGGAGTTGTATTTTTTTGGCATTTCAGTGTCCAATTTGTAATTATTTTGTTAAATTGTACATTCTGTATTTCAATTGTGGGAAATTTCCTACAATCGAGTTTATATTTATTGAATTAATTTATTAAATAACACTGCCCATATTCCGTTGTTTGTTTTGCTGTCAATAACTACGAAAACCTGCAAATGGAGAGTTTCTAATGTAGGACATTTCTACAATGCCCACCAAAACTGCTCAATCCTGGAAATGATCAGTTTTAGAGGCGAATTTGATGAGCTTCCAATTTGCGAGTTTGACCACATTTCGACCCCAAAACTGCTCAAACGTGGAAATCAGTCGTGGCGAGAGAGCAAAAAAGTGAGCGAAAAAGGGAAATGCTTGGGAAAATCCCTTTCTATTTGGTACTCTGTTAGTAGTAAAACCATACTTTCAGCGTCTATTAGGATTATACAATACTGATCGGCGGGACTGTCATCAGATAGTTAGCACAGAGTAGGGTACGGGCATGTTAGCTCAGAGTTGAGACGAGCTACACGACCGGCAACACAATGTAGGTTCATGACAGGACGCCCAGCTAGTGGTATCGCCCATTACCACGAGACGAACATCGTCGATATGGAATTAAGATGCAGCTACATCGGCATAGCCCATGCCAGGGATGGGAATCTCATTAATAGTTCAACCCTTTGTAGCTGAGACACTCCGACCAGAATATTGCTTGCAGATGATTATTGTTAATTGCAATGTCTTGATTATTTGTGCTCATCCAATCATTGTAACGATCATTGTCCATAATCATTGGTAACCAATCATTGGCGAGGTATACCCGAGGAAAATCTAAATCAGTATATATATATTGTAAATAGTGCCCAGATATGTAGTCTCTGCCTCGTCGCATTAGACGGGCTCAGAAACCAGTTATACCGGCCCGGCTTGATACCAAGAATGGTAGAATTTTATTATTCAGTTGTCAGGCTGTAAACCAACTTATGAGAATATTAGTTAGGCTGTTGTTGAGTGCCAGAACTCCATATAACTGGGTGCTCAGCACATTGATAAGTTGATAGCACGGCCGCTCGGACTGTTGACAGTTGATGCCAGTCGTGAACGTTGGTCTCGTGCTTGAGCTAGCCGGACCAGGACAAGTACGTTACATATTTTTGCACCCAACGAGGGACTGCCAGACCTAAATATAATATACCCTTTGCACAGAATTTTAATAATAAGGATGATTACGCCGGTCTCGTGCTTGAGCTAGCCGGACCAGGACAAGTACGTTACATATTGTTGGCGCCCAACGAGGAACTGCCAGACTTAAATATAATATACCCTTGTGCACAGCATTCTGATAATAAGGCTGATTACGCCGCTCTCGTACTTGAGCTAGCCAGACCAGGAAAAGTACGTTACAAATTGTTGGTGCCCAACGAAGAACTGCCAGACTTAAATATAATATACTATTGTGCACATCATTCTGATAATAAGGCTGATTACGCCGGTCTCGTGCTTGAGCTAGCCGGACCAGCTGCGATAGAAATAGAAAACACTTTCTTTTCATTACATCTCTTCTAGTCTTGAATGAACAGCCCTATATATACCCTTCATAAAGTTCTGGAATGTTCTCCAAGATTCTCACAAATTGTACTGGAACAATAACAATAGAAAACTGCAATGTTAAGGGTATGAAGTCAAACATCAATCAGATACTATAATTGTTTCAATTGATAAAACATAATGAGTGTGGAACATGTTTCATACAAGAGCCGCATTTCACTACAAATGATAAAGTCCAGTGGGAAAGAGAATGTGGTAGAGATGCGTTGTTTAGCGGGGAATATAGCAATAAAGAAGTCGTATGCATTTTAATATAACCGGGACTGGATTATTAAATTAAACAATATGAACGTGTCATGATTAGACGAGTTCAAGCTGATACAATATGTTTTTTCCCTCGTAAGGATTACACATTAATAAATGTACATGGTTCAAACGAAAGGGGTGATTTCAATATTATTTTAGATCCAGATCTAGACACGAGATACGAACGACAGAAGAGATACAAATATAGAGACAGAAACATTACTGTCAATCGCTTTTGAGATATGACCATCATAATACAAACACAAATCACATGACATCCGAACTCAAAGCCACCAATTTATTGTTTTTTATACTATAGTTTAATCTCCGAAAATGTAATTAATCGAGTAATAAAAAAATAAAATTACTAACGGATTTAATTCAGACCACTCAATACTATAATTTTGTTTTCAATAAAAATCGGATGGCCCGGGTATTTTAATTATAATAACAACCTACTTTAAAATAAAAGATTACCGATAGCTAATCAGAAGAAGTGTTGCTACAATAGCCACAATTAATGAAACAACTAATTCGAATACATTATGGAAAATGAAATAGGAACAGTAAGAAATCAATCGAAAGGATATCAAAATTAAATATTGAAAATAAATGAATTAAGGAAATAAACACATTGGAAGTAGAATACTCAAAAGACATATCTGAAGAAACTTTAACAGAATTAAATACCAAGAAAGATACGTGAAAACTTTACACGACCATAATGTAGACGCATTATGTTAAGATCAAAAGCTGAAAGCATAGACGGCGGGGAAAATACAAAATACTTTGCAAACCTAGAAAAGATAATGTCTGAAAAAGAACGATAAAAATACTAACTGTTAATGGTGATACTATTACGAATAATGATAAAGTATAACATGAAAGAAATGAATATGAATATTACGAAACATTTTCTGCGCAAAAACTCAAAAAAATAATCACAATTAATTTTCAAATAATGGCGAAATTAACAACAATTGATTAACGCTTACAATGCTGAATTAAATTGTGTCGTCTGCTGTTTATATCTTCTTTGTCAATGAAAATCATGGTTTGACAGTACTTTAGAATCATTTCCAATGGAAATGATTCTAAAGTTCTGTCAAACCATGTTTTTATTCAGAAAGAATACAAAATATGAAACAACAACAGACACAATTTTCGGTTCCCGCCTTATATTCCGCATGTACTCCGCATTTTGTCAAGTTTTGACTTTATTTATGGAAAATATTGTAAATTTTGTAAACATATTTAATGAAATTACGCAGATGTCTGAAGGCACAACATCACACGGCGTATCTCATATTGCATATGTACCCTACCATACCTCCTCACTCTTGAGACACAAAAAATAAAATGAAACTGATTTCAACAAATAGTTTTTATCCAAGTATAGGGGGTATGTGTTGTAACCATTCATTTGAACTGTCTCATCGAAATAGTTCCAATGGTGGTCACAGCATAATACATTTGTTGTTCATAAAAAAGGGAGGAAATATTTAGAATTTTCTGTGAGGAAAATGTTGCTTGTTAACAACAATTGATTAAATTTTGTTATGAAACTATCGTAATTTGTTTTCAGACTGTGGGAAATTAACCGCTCCTACAAATGGAACAGTGGATTTTTCCAACGGAACTCTTTATTTGGCGAAAGCCACGTACACCTGTAATGCAGGATTCAATCTCACTGGGTCTGGCATCGTTAACTGTCTACTAGCGGGGACATGGCAACCTGCCCCAGTGTGCACAATCAATGGTAGGTACTGTCATTTCGGCCAATTTGTATCCATGTATGTGTTGTAACACTCATTTGAACCGTCTCATCGAAATAGTTCAAATGGTGGTCACAGCATATAGTTCATACAAAAGGAATGAAATATTTTGAATTTTCTTTGAGGAAAATGTTGCTTGTTAACAACAATTGATTAACGCTTACAATGCTGAATTAAATTGTGTCGTCTGCTGTTTATATCTTCTTTGTCAATGAAAATCATGGTTTGACAGTACTTTAGAATCATTTCCAATGGAAATGATTCTAAAGTTCTGTCAAACCATGTTTTTATTCAGAAAGAATACAAAATATGAAACAACAACAGACACAATTTTCGGTTCCCGCCTTATATTCCGCATGTACTCCGCATTTTGTCAAGTTTTGACTTTATTTATGGAAAATATTGTAAATTTTGTAAACATATTTAATGAAATTACGCAGATGTCTGAAGGCACAACATCACACGGCGTATCTCATATTGCATATGTACCCTATCATACATGTACTCCTCACTCTTGAGACACAAAAAATAAAATCAAACTGATTTCAACAAATAGTTTTTTATCCAAGTATAGGGGGTATGTGTTGTAACCATTCATTTGAACTGTCTCATCGAATAGTTCCAATGGTGGTCACAGCATACTACATTTTGTTGTTCATAAAAAAGGGAGGAAATGGAAATTTAGAGAATTTTCTGTGAGGAAAATGTTGCTTGTTAACAACAATTGATTAAATTTTGTTATGAAACTATCGTAATTTGTTTTCAGACTGTGGGAAATTAACCGCTCCTACAAATGGAACAGTGGATTTTTCCAACGGAACTCTTTATTTGGCGAAAGCCACGTACACCTGTAATGCAGGATTCAATCTCACAGGGTCTGGCATCGTTAACTGTCTACCAGCGGGGACCTGGCAACCTTCCCCAGTGTGTACAATCAATGGTAGGTACTGCCATTTCGGCCAATTTGTATCCATATATAGGGGGTATGTGTTGTAACACTCATTTGAACCGTCTCATCGAAATAGTTCAAATGGTGGTCACAGCATATAGTTCATACAAAAGGAATGAAATATTTTGAATTTTCTTTGAGGAAAATGTTGCTTGTTAACAACAATTGATTAACGCTTACAATGCTGAATTAAATTGTGTCGTCTGCTGTTTATATCTTCTTTGTCAATGAAAATCATGGTTTGACAGTACTTTAGAATCATCTCCAATGGAAATGATTCTAAAGTTCTGTCAAACCATGTTTTTATTCAGAAAGAATACAAAATATGAAACAACAACAGAAACAATTTTCGGTTCCCGCCTTATATTCCGCATGTACTCCGCATTTTGTCAAGTTTTGACTTTATTTATGGAAAATATTGTAAATTTTGTAAACATATTTAATGAAATTACGCAGATGTCTGAAGGCACAACATCACACGGCGTATCTCTTATTGCATATGTACCCTACCATACCTTCTCACTCTTGAGACACAAAAAATGAAATCAAACTGATTTCAACAAATAGTTTTTATCCAAGTATAGGGGGTATGTGTTGTAACCATTCATTTGAACTGTCTCATCGAAATAGTTCCAATGGTGGTCACAGCATAATACATTTGTTGTTCATAAAAAAGGGAGGAAATATTTAGAATTTTCTGTGAGGAAAATGTTGCTTGTTAACAACAATTGATTAAATTTTGTTATGAAACTATCGTAATTTGTTTTCAGACTGTGGGAAATTAACCGCTCCTACAAATGGAACAGTGGATTTTTCCAACGGAACTCTTTATTTGGCGAAAGCCACGTACACCTGTAATGCAGGATTCAATCTCACTGGGTCTGGCATCGTTAACTGTCTACCAGCGGGGACCTGGCAACCTGCCCCAGTGTGTACAATCAATGGTAGGTACTGTCATTTCGGCCAATTTGTATCCATGTATAGGGGGTATGTGTTGTAACACTCATTTGAACCGTCTCATCGAAATAGTTCAAATGGTGGTCACAGCATATAGTTCATACAAAAGGAATGAAATATTTTGAATTTTCTTTGAGGAAAATGTTGCTTGTTAACAACAATTGATTAACGCTTACAATGCTGAATTAAATTGTGTTGTCTGCTGTTTATATCTTCTTTGTCAATGAAAATCATGGTTTGACAGTACTTTAGAATCATTTCCAATGGAAATGATTCTAAAGTTCTGTCAAACCATGTTTTTATTCAGAAAGAATACAAAATATGAAACAACAACAGAAACAATTTTCGGTTCCCGCCTTATATTCCGCATGTACTCCGCATTTTGTCAAGTTTTGACTTTATTTATGGAAAATATTGTAAATTTTGTAAACATATTTAATGAAATTACACAGATGTCTGAAGGCGTTTCACTTCACTAAACTATGGCTGTGACTGTCTGCTGAACGCGAGGTAGCTATCACACACTGCTCTATACAGGCCTGTACCCGGAGCTGCTACACACACTGCGCCAGACAGACGTACGGACACTCGGACGACCCGATACTCTGCACTGACTGGGGTCTGCCCTCAAACGAGTGGACCAAAACGTCCAATGTGGCTCGCTGGAGCGTTCTCAAGAGGCTACAAAAATGAAATGAATCTCCAATTACTGGACGAATACGCACAGACAGACAGACAGGATGCACAACAGACTAAAACGGGAATCGAACAACGGCAAATCACAGCTGAAATAAAATGTTCTAGGTACATACCAAAATCCTCCGTGTCACTGGTGAATACAGTACTAGTCTTCTGTAACCAGAACCAAAATATGTGTCCCGCCAACACATAGCGAGACATCGCTTATATACGCACCAGTGAAACCATGCACGGAATAATGGATATGCCTACCCCTCGTACGACATCTCACATAAATACTACAAAACCATGGCTTTTAGCCATGTCACCCATGGGTTATATTTGGCATAAATATATGTTCCCACGCCTTAAATTCAACCAAACCAGTGTACAGCCCTCGTGGAATAAATACCATCCAACATGGTATACCCCACACTACCATAAATCTGCACACTATAGACCCAGATCTCATAATCCGAAATCTACTCGACTGGTCTCGACAATGCGAAGGTCGCTTCTTGGCCCCGCCAAACCCCTCCATAACGGTCCTACGCTATACACTCAAATGAGAGTGTAGCACATACTACAAACTCAAATATCGTGGTCATTTACGGAAATATCACGACACAAAACATCACCATTATGGGATCTGATATATCCGTGTTGGCCAGTACCAGGCTATGATGAAACACTAACCCGTAGCATACATAACAGGGCAGACCATGGTATGGTCTGCGCTGTATACTGGCTTCACCTACAGAAGGTCCCTTATATGGTGAAACACTGACACGCGGACAAACTCGGCTGGCACGGACAGTGGACATCCGTAATACTAAAAGGTATCTTTTCCCTAGCGAAACCAGCACACGCAGTCAACGAGTTCTCTTACCACACACATGCATAGTCTGTGGCAAATATGGCGTGACATCAGTAAAACATTGCTCATAAACTAGACGTATATTTAAATCCGCAAATAGGACACGCATAAACGTATCTCCACCAATACAACATAAGCCCCCTTATTACACGCACATTGTACATGGCAAATGTACATGCCAAACCACAGGTGTGCAAAAACCACAGGTGTGTGAAACCACAGGTATGTGGAATCACAGGGATGTGAAACCAATAATACGCACAACAATACAACACAGTACCACACATCACAAATATACAATTATACGGATTCCAGAATGTACAAGAATGCACGTGTCACGCGACATATCTCCCCCTAAACAAAAAGTGTTTACACTTTCGTGCATAATCGCGAGACACGTTGGCACAGCTGAATCTACCCCGATATCCTGCTCAGGTAGTCTGCCCCCAGATTGTCGGCCCCTTTTATCGCAACAATACGCATTCGGTAAGGTTGCAGTATCAAGGCCCACCTCATTAGTCGGGAATTTGCAACCTTGGCTTTGTTTAGGTAAACCAACGGTTGGTGGTCCGTTTCTAGGATAAATTCCCCCCAAACAAATAACGGTGGAACTTCTCGACCCCCCACACGACTGCCAGGCACTCCTTCTCAACTACCGAATAATTGCGTTCCCTTGGCAACATCTTTTTGCTGGCATACGCTATCGGAAGTGGGATACCATCCTGTTCTTGCAACAGTATTGCCCCTAACCCAATGTCGGAAGCATCCGTCCTGAGCACGAAAGGTTTGTCTAGTTCGGGCAGTTTCAGAACTGGGTCCCTGGTCAATAATCCCTTGAGGGTAACGAAAGCTTTCTGTTGGGGTGCCCCCCAGTTGACCTTGTTCGGTTGACCTTTCTTAGTAAGGTCAGTTAGCGGGCTCGCTATCTCTGCGAAGTTGGCATGAACTTCCTATAGAACCCGGCTAACCCCAAGAAAGCCCTGACCTCCTTCTTTGTCTCAGGGACATTAGCTTCATGAACTGCCTTGACCTTTTCGGGATGGGCCCTTAGTTCTTTCTTACTGCTGATAGTATGTCCCAGGCACTCAAGTTGCCTGTACCCAATGCTGCACTTGGAGGGTTTTTGCCGTTAGATTGGCATCGGACAATCGGGAGAGGACTTCACTCAGAGCTCCCAGGTGTTGTTGCCACGTATGGGAGAATATCAAGATGTCATCAACAAAGCTGTCTGCATTGTGGACCCCCTTAATACTTTCCTCATGAGTCTACAGAAAGTGGCCTGTGCCGTGACCATTCCAAAGGGCATGACCTTGAACTGGAATAGACCCTGGGGTGCCTCGAAAGCGGAATATTCCCTGGAATTCTCATCCAATGGGACCTGCCAGTAGCCCTTACTCAGGTCCAGCTTTGAAAAGTAGCTATGTCCCGCCAACTTAGAGAACATCTCTTCAATATTTGGCATTGGTTCCGCGTCCAAACACAGTGACTTTGTTAAGTTGCCGGAAATCAATGCAGAATCGGAGCCCCCCGTCCTTTTTCCTAACCAGAATTACGGGGGATGAGTAGGGTGATTTTGAAGGTTCTATGACACCTAGCTTCAGCATCTCCTCTACTTCCTGGCTGACTGTTTCCCTGACCTTAAATGGGATAGGGTACCCCCTAATTCTTAATGGGTCTTGCGTTGACAACTTTATCTCATGTTTCTCTATATGGGTGTGTCCTGGTGCGTCCCTCAGGACATGGGTGAACTCCCGTAAGTAAGATCTCTTTGACTTGCGTCTTTTGTTTCTTGCCTAAATCAGGCGACAGGTCAACTTTGCTCTCCGTATCGGACTCTAATCCCCTGGGACATAACATGTTTTCTTCGGCACTACACCCACTTGGACTAGGATCCCCCTCTACTGTGTCTTCTATCACGGCCGCATTTATTACAGTGAGTATTCCCTTCCCCGGGTGCTCAGGCCTAGTCTCGTACCTCTTTAACATGTTTGCATGAAAGGTTTTCAACTTCCCTCCCATGTCAACTCTATATCCCACTCATTAACTACCTCTGTTATGGGGTATGGTCCCTTCCACCTAAGAAGCAATTTGTTGTTGTCTGTCGGTAGTAGTACAAGTACCTGATCTGCCACTGCATACTGCCTACTACGAGTCTTACGGTTGTAGTACTTTGCGTACTTTTTGGACGCACTCTTCAAGTTCTCATGCGCGATTTTCGCATGTTTTCTCGAGCCGTTCGCGCAAGTCGAGGACGTACTGATACGTCGTTTTGACGTTGTCCTCTATGTCCATTCTCGGACCACAGATCTCTTAGTATGCTCATAGGACCTCGAACGGTCCCTTCCGTACAATAGTTCAAACGGTGAGAAAGTCAAACTTTCTTGAGGGACTTCGCGATACGCGAATAAGAGCGCGTTAATGTATTTGTCCCAATCTTTGGGACGTTCGCTTGCCATTCTACGAAGCATTTGCTTTAACGTACCATTGAACCGTTCCACGAGACCGTTACACTGTGGGTGGTACGGTGTCGTGGTTAATTGTCTCAGCGATAACAATCTACTAACTTCCTCCATGACTGCCGACGTAAATTGACTACCCCTATCGGTGAGCATCTCCTCGGGGATACCCAGTCTACTGAACATATCCACGAGAGCTTCCGCGACTCGTTCGGCCTCGATGCCTGGTAGTGGTACCGCTTCTGGGTACCTAGTTGCATAATCAACTAACGTTAGTATGTAACGATTCTTCCGATCGGTAGCTGGAAAAATTGGCCCTACAATATCAACTGCGACTCGTTTGAACGGAGTGTCTATCAACGGCATAGTTCCTAACGGAACCTTGGTGATGTGTCCCTTTGACACAGTCTTTTGACATATGTCACAAGACCTACAAAACCGTGTATGTCACTGCCCACACGCTGGCCCAATAAAATTCTGATAACACTCGATCAGTTGTCTTCTTAACCCCTAAATGGCCCGCCATGATTGATTCATGTGCCACTTTCATCACGGTAGTCCTAAGTGTTTTTGGGACTACCAGCTGATGGTACATCCTACCTGACCCTATCGATTCGAAATTACGATACAACAAGTCTTTTCGGTATGCGAATTTCGATTTGTTTCCGTTCTTACTTGACCGTACCGTTCCGTCTTTTGCATTATTTCAAACTGACGTCAATGTGACGTCATGTGCCTGCGCCTCTTTGAATTCATCGCGTGATACGTTCGCGATTGCGGTAGGGACTTTGAGGGTCTTATATGATTCGTCTCGGGCTGTCGTTTGTGACCTAGTTTTCAACTGCGCACGATTTAGCGCCTCTAAAATCCGATATCACCGGTAACTCTGACCCGTCTACATTACCTATGGTAACATCATACATTGTATCTGTCATGCAAAGGGCTTCTACCCGACCTTTGAAAAAAAGTGTATCTAGATCTACCCGGGCGGTAGGAATTCCACTCATTTTGCTCCTATTTACCAGCATGCATGTTGAAACTTTGCTTAAAAACTGATCTGGTTGTACTAAGCTTTCCCTGACGACCACCCCGGTACACCCAGTATCTCGCATTACTGTGACCTTTTTCCCATTTAATGTGCCCTCTGCTACGGGTAGCCTATCCATACCAAATGTACATCGTTAATCAACTCCGGCTGTATCTCGCTACCTGAACATACAATAGTGGTGTCGGTATCAACCACACAGAAATTTCCTTGTTTTCCCCTGGTTGTTCCGTGTTTTGCCATCTACCTCTACCTCTGCCTCTAGTGTGCCTTCCACTTCTACCTCTACTTCTACCTCTGTACCGACCTCTCTGTTCTTTATCTGCAAAAACTTACATGTTTCTCTTCCTCGACTGCTGCTGCTTTGTAAGCTGAGGATCGGTCACGCTTAGGACAATCGTAGGACATGTGACCTTCTTTGCCACAATGGTAACATGTGCCGCGATGCCTATCATAGCCGTTCCTGCTGGTACTTCTATCATAACTACCTCTACTCGGGCTATCATCATAACTACCCCTACTTGGGCTTCTATTGTGGTCTCTATTCTGATATCTGTCCCGATCTCGACTCCTATCTCTGGATCGATTATCCGCACTACTTACCTTGCGCCTCTGGTTATCTACTGACCTGTACTCAGTTCTGTTTGCTAGTACTGTTCCTCTGAACTACATACTTGCTACCTCCTCTAGCTTCTGCAAAGTAATCTGCCTGAACCGCCATCTGATCTATCGAGTCAAATGTTTTCTCTTTGAGAAATAAGTAGAGCTCACGACTGCATATACTTAACATCTGATCTCTGATCATGTAGTCTAATACTCCTTCATATGTTCTATTCACCTTACCTAACTCAAACCATCTATCTAAATAGTTCTTTGACCGACTGACATATTGCACAAATGATTCACTGTGATCAGGTTTGGTGTTTTGAACATGCGTCTGAACCCATCTTCTGTTAGATCAAAACATTTCAACAATGCGGATTTCAACTTATCATAGTCAAGAGCATCATCAATAGGTAGTCTAGAATATACATCTAATGCCTTGCCCTTCAATAAAGCACTCAAGTGTAGTGACCACTTATCTCTCCCCCACCTTTGAATTGCTGCGTACCTCTCAAATCTAGCTAAGTAGCTATCCATGTTGTCATTATTCTGATCAAAATGTGGCAGCTTCGGACCGAATGCTCTGCCATAGTCCCTATCATGTCTATCTTCATCTACTACTTCTCCCCTTTCTACTTTTGCCATTTCTACCTGATGCTTAGTGTCTAATTCTCGCAATTTGAATTCTAGAGCTAACTGCGCTTCATTGGCATCTAATCTATCTTTCCCCATCTGTCGCTCAACCTCTTTAGCTAACTGCTCAGCATCTAACCTATCCTTCTCAGCCTGTCGCTCAACCTCCTTAGCTAACTGCTCAGCATCTAACCTATCTTTCTCCATCTGTCGCTCAACTGCTAACTTATCTTTCTCAGCCTGTCGCTCAATCTCTTTAGCCAACCGCTCAGCATCTAACCTATCTTTCTCAGCCTGCCTAGCCTCTAGTCTTTTCCTGTCTTTCTCTCTCCGCTCTTCCTTTACAAAGGCCCTTAACTCTGAATCTGCTAGCCCTAAGCTTTTGCCTATGTCCATTAGCTCCTTAATGGACGACATTCTAACTGTCAACTCAACTCCGGATTATCGATTTACACGCTTTACCCGACGGTACACAAGGTCTCTAGCACTCAAATCACTTGGTGATTTGTGCGAGTCTCTTGCTTCACGTTCTATAAGGTTAAAGTAAATCAATCCGGTCTCTACTCCCTAACGACGGTATAAGTTTCTCAATTCGGGTAAGTCAATCCGGTATATGTATAGTCTAATGTAATGGTATATTTACCATTCCCTCTCTAAGGTACTGGACACAAATATTGGGGACTGGTTATAGACACCTGGCAGGATATAGTATTGTTCATACACACTATAATAGTGGTAGTAATCTCGCCTCAGATGCAGAAGTGTCTAGTGCTAACCTAGAACACCCGCTGTGCCATCATCACAGGGAGGTACTATTCAACAAATCCAAAGTTACAATGACCACCCTTACATCCACTATCTCACCAGATCGTCTCAACTCTATACTTCTGTACCTAGGTAGTCAAATCATATATGTGGTGATGTATTAGTGCCTAAGTGTTGGAGTGCATCTTACATTAACTCCCAAGGCAAACAAATACAAGATTGAATTTTGACGACGCTAGGGGTACAGCTATTCTAGCCTCCTTACTTCAACTGCTTTGAAAGAAATGATTATATAAAAAGAGGAAACAAAACCCCACTTCTGACACCATTGTCAAGGTCATTACCAAGGTCAGGAATGATCGAGACAAAATTGTCTCCCCCAATTATCATATGAACCAAGTATACTTCAATTGTTATGACGTTATGGCCAATATAGCTTGATCCGACGAACGAAAAGTGGTAACCATGCAGTTGAAGTGTAAGGGATAGGCCAGAGTAGATAAGTACACGTAGTCACTTAATCACTTATAATGTACACTATATTACATGGGGAACACACAGGAATACATGATACATTGATATGCGAACATCACTGTACTGTGCATGATACTATTCAATTACTACAAGGTTGTAAGCCAATCGACTGTTATACTTTAACGCAACTTAAAAGCTATAGACGAATAAACTCGGTATGTGGTATCTCAATGGTCCCGTAGTGGACAATAGTATGAATGCACAAGTACTTTGATGATCGCTAATCAAAGTTAAATAACATACAAGATAAAACATTGCATAACGAACATTGGAGGACAAAATGACAATCATCTGAGCTACCCCAGTGCTGGCGTATCTCAATAGATAGTGTAACCTCTGAGTATCAAGGTCCCAAGGTCTGCCTCACCCGCAATATGAGGTCTAGTCAACAATATGGCTATAATCCAACTTCAAGTGGATTAAATCCATAAACAATATATGTAGTCTTACTACAATCCTTTAGCCATGATATGCCATGATAGGAGTATTACCATACACTATCAAAGTATACATATGTATTGCCTATGCAATATATTTTCAAAGTATGAATGTCAAAGTCAAAGCCGGATGTGGTTACATCACATGATAGTCAATAACGATAATGTTCCGGAAGCTGGTTCCCGGAAGTAAAGTTCCACAGGTAGTATTATCTCCGGAAATGGTGGACCAGATGTAAAGTTCCTATGGTATCACTCGACTGTAGCAACCCGGATGTGGTAGACCGGATGTAAAGTATCCATGGTGAATCAATGGGTTGTAATACCGGAAGTGGTAGACCGGATGTAAAGTTCCGATATAATACAAAATGGCGATTATCACGTTGGCTAAGACGCCGGGAAAAGTTTCACTTAGGTGACATTCAACTCGGTGGTAGTATAATGATATGATATGTGTGTATGGCGTTTCACTTCACTAAACTATGGCTGTGACTGTCTGCTGAACGCGAGGTAGCTATCACACACTGCTCTATACAGGCCTGTACCCGGAGCTGCTACACACACTGCGCCAGACAGACGTACGGACACTCGGACGACCCGATACTCTGCACTGACTGGGGTCTGCCCTCAAACGAGTGGACCAAAACGTCCAATGTGGCTCGCTGGAGCGTTCTCAAGAGGCTACAAAAATGAAATGAATCTCCAATTACTGGACGAATACGCAGACAGACAGACAGGATGCACAACAGACTAAAACGGGAATCGAACAACGGCAAATCACAGCTGAAATAAAATGTTCTAGGTACATACCAAAATCCTCCGTGTCACTGGTGAATACAGTACTAGTCTTCTGTAACCAGAAAATATGTGTCCCGCCAACACATAGCGAGACATCGCTTATATACGCACCAGTGAAACCATGCACGGAATAATGGATATGCCTACCCCTCGTACGACATCTCACATAAATACTACAAAACCATGGCTTTTGCCATGTCACCCATGGGTTATATTTGGCATATATATGTTCCCACGCCTTAAATTCAACCAAACCAGTGTACAGCCCTCGTGGAATAAATACCAT